>JASPKZ010006252.1:0-17548 GCA_030220185.1 Diploptera punctata | reverse complement strand
CTAAGGGCGGCCTAAGTCAACCACTGCACATGGTTTACAAGATAAAAATCAAATTGGTTGAAACAGGGGTTTGAATACGGGGATAATATATACTTGAATACTTGATAATATATCCTCAAACACTACTGCCTTGAATGTGATTTTGAAGGATAAAGTTTTCAGTACAAAACCACTAAACCTGCACACATTTACGGGATTTGATTTGAACAGGAATTTGCAAAACACTTTTATTAACTAATGGGAAATTGGTGTGACACCATCTGGAAATCAGTGTTGAAACATCATAAAACTTTAACAACAATGGTGGTCACTTTGAAAAATTTCTGTAGTTTTTTGTGTATAGTTGTAATCTTCATAAAAATAATATATTTGCATTTTCGATTAATTGACTTATGTTGCACCCTGTATTTGGGAAAATTTTGGAGCAGCAGAAATTGTAGATGGACCTTGGATAATTAGAACAAATGATGAATTGAATAGAAACGTTTATAAAATTCGGGTTCGATCCCCGGTCGGGACAAGTTCCTTGGGTGATTTTTTTTCGCGGTTTTTCCTCATTTGTAAGAGAAATACAGTATCAGGAAACTTTAAGGCCCAAACGGTCCCCGAATATCATATGACCATCATAATCACCATCACTCATATTCGCCCTAGATTAAGTTTAGGATTAAGGACTCTCCTGGCGCACCACTATTATCATCGGCCATCATATCACCAGGACAACTGAAACCCCGCCTTCCGGACGCCCCAACCTCAGAAGCGGGTTACAATTACGCCAGTGCCAGAAGAGAACACCAAAAATGTCAAAAGGACAACCTGAGGTTTTGAATAAATATAATGCATAAGAGCACAAATATTAATATGGTTTGTCCTTGTGTGCAGAATGTGTGATGAAAGACTTTTATTGTTAAAAAACATTTCCAGTGAAACATTTAACAACTAGGCTCCAAGTCAGACCGGAAATTAGATGTGTTACGACACTGAGTAATCTTATTCTTCTTCTTATTCATAATTTGTAGGATTTTAATTCTGTTTATTTCCAAAATCACTCCTCGGAAGAAGACGTATTGGATGTGCATAATCTATATCTTTATATAATTCTTCTTTACGCGTGTTTGTCACTCAATTCCTCCTAAACGACTGGTCCGATTTTGATAAAATTTTGTGTGTGTGTGTGTGTATATATATATATATATATATATATATATATGATTGCGTCCCTCGATTGTTTAGATTCACAATTTGACCCTCTTAAACCATTAGGTGTAGGAGTTCAGCTGAAGTGAAAATTTAAAAATCGCTCTAGCGATCACAATTTTTTGATGTTTCACAACGAAACTCAGTTGTTATTAAAATAAACCGAGGTAGGTGTTACCCAAAACTCAGCGAAATCCGTGCATTTTAACTGGGGGTTTAACTGAAATCCGAAAATAAGAATTGACTCTAACGAACCTCCAAGTTTGATTCGTCATAACGTATAACTTTGTGCGTATTCATTTTGAGGTACGGCGAGTGTTTATCTGCTATTATGCTCTAAAACATTAGGTGTAGGAGTTTACCTGAACGAAAATAAAAAAAACATTTTATTTGTTTAGCAGTAGGGGCGCACTCCCAGCCATTAGCAAGTTGAATAAAAAATTGAATAAGTGACAGGAAGCGTTGGAATTAAATCTTTAAGTTTTCAACTAAATGAAGCTGCAGTGTATAATAAGAGCATTTATTCTAGTATGAAATTATTTGTGCAATGAATGTATTCAAAACTTACCTAACTTCCATATCCCAAAAACATGAGCTAATATTTTCCAATCCCTCACGGCACTACACGAACAGAATGAAAATTTAAACCGTTCAGTCGTTGCTACGTTACAATGCAAACACTACTCAATTGTTATATCAATCAAAACCCCATTCAAACGTAACATTTGGATTTTTTGCATTATTGCACGATCAGAGGCATCGTTCCAACATGTCCTGCTCATCGCAGTCTGAGACTCAATTTTAATATTATTATATCTGATTTACCACGTACCTTATTGTTATGTATTCCCTGTGTAACATACTGACGTCTGATTTAGAAAATTAATATTTAGCCCATCTTCTTCTCAATTTTGAACACATCTTACAATCGAGTGGGCATGGAATCTACTAGTCTCTGTTCCATTCCCATTTATAACTTAATCCTGAGTGTGGCTTCGTTCGGGAGAGAAGTAAAGTCGTGTCATAGATTTACAGGGGTTATTTTCGCCATATAAATAAAATTCGCCATAGAAGTAATTTGTTTAAATTAAATTGGTCACAGATATCAGGCCGGGTTGTCAGCCACATACACACACACACATATACTATCATTTTTCGAAGTAAAGGAAATAAAAATATGTATTTTTAGAATATGTCTACATAAGTTATACGAGAGAACATCTTAATACTCTTGTATATAATTCTTGTGTCCTTGTGTTTGTCGCTCTACTTAACGAGTGGATCCATTTTGATGAAATGTTTAATTGTACTGAACAACTTGTTAGGACGGTATTACTTACAAAATGTGAGAAAACGGTCCCCCGAACATCACATGACCATCATCATTCATATTCACCTCTGATTATGTTTAGGATTAAGGACTTTCCTGCCGCACCACTGTCATCATCATCACCCATCACATCATCGTAACCCCGCCTTTCGGGCGCCCCAACCTCAGAAGTGTGTTACAATATTACGGCAGTGCTAGGAGAGAATGTCAGAAATGTCAGAATGACAACATGGGGTATTGAATAAAAAATATATAAGAGCACAAACATTTATTTGGTTTCCAGTGAAACCTTTAACAACTAGGCTCGAGTCAGACCGAAAAGTAGACGTTACAAGACTGAATAACCTTTATATAACGTACTTCTTCTGTACGTGTGTTAGCACTCCACCCCCCTCCTAAACGACTGGACGGATTTTGATGAAATTGTTTGTGCGTATTTGAATGCGTCCCTGGATTTTTTTTTTCGCGTTTAAAAACTCATTTATTTCCAGCATTATTTGCAATGCTAAATAACAAAATTTACAAACAGTACATTAGTTTATATTTATACACACAATTTGTTGTCTTTTCTTTCATGCCGCTATTTATATTCAATTTTGTTGATGTTTTCGAAATCTATTTGATTTAAGTATTTTTGAAACTTTTGTGTTTTTATTCATTATTTCACTAATTTCTAACTGAACAACACGCGTTTCCCTTTCTGTATATTCACACACTCACTGGATATAATCCACTGTTTTATGTTGCCGCTTTACACACATATGTCGTGTCATCTCTCATTCTGAGTCTTCAGAAGTTTGTAGTGTTCATTGGCCTTGTTTACATTTTTCTTCTTTTTCCTTTCCTCTCCTTTTTCACTTTTCATTCTCTTCCTTTTTTCCTTCATATATTAATTGTTTCGTCGGCGAATCTTGTAAAACTTCTCAAATGCCTGGTTATTAATTGTTGGTTTGTATCTGGACAATTGTCTCCTTTGCAGGTCCTTGGATGGTTTAGGTTCAACAATTGGACCCTCTAAAACCATTAGCTGTTAGGAATTCACCTGAAGTTAAAAATTAAAAAATCGCTTTAGCGGTCACAAATTTTCGATGTTTTACAACGCAACTCAGTATATCCTATTAAAATAAACCGAGGTAAGTATTATCAAAAAATGAGCGAAATTCGACTAATAGAAGTGGAGGTTTACCTGAAAGTCATGTTTGGTTCGTCTCAGCGTATACCAATTTAATTAATCTTTAATATTTAATTTATTTAGGCGCAGCAATTCACCCCGGGTATTAGCTAGCAGTCTGTATATATTTGATACTTCTAAACCGCTTAACAGATCTGCATAAAAATGTGTACATACATGTATTTGAAGTACGACCGAGCGTTTAGCCGCTTTCTTCTAGCTCTACAGCCCTTTATGGGCCCTTGGCTGCTCTTCCACGCATCCCTGTCCAACGCCCTCCTCCATCCCCGGACACCGTGCTTCCTCTACTCCATCTCAACTTCGGTCTTCCTCCATCTGGTCTCAGTAGTGTAAGCTTTCTAGGGGTATTCTCCTCCTCCATTCTCATTATATGACCCACCCATCTCAGTCCGTAGCCGCTATCTATTATCCTCTAAAACCAGTATATGTAGGAATTCACCTGAAACGATTATTAAAAAGCCGCTATAGCGGTCGCAAATTTCCTTGTTTGACAACGAAACACAGTAGATGCTATTAAAATAAACCGAGGTACGTATTATCCGAAACTCAGCGAAATCCGACCATTTTAACCGGGGTTTACCTGAAATCCGAAAATTAGATTTGACTATAGCAAACTGTTATTTGATTGGTCTAAACGTATAACTTTGCTGTAACTTTGTGTCTACACATTTTAAGGTACGGCGAGTGTTTAGCAGCTATTATGCTCTTAAAACATTAGGTGTAGGAGTTTACCTGAAACTAGAATTTACAAATCATATTTCATTTATTTAAGCGTAGGAGCGAACTCCAGTCATTAGCAAGTTGAATGTAAAATGTTGGATTAGTGATAGGAAGCGTTGGAATTCAACTAAATGAAGCTGCAGTGTATAATAAGTGAGGGGTCTAGAAGCCAAACTGGCAATTTCCACTTTTTAGCAAAAATTAGTTAAAGTAGAGATGGTTTCCTTGGAGGTGAACTCCATTTATGTTTGAACGTGTTGAGTTGCATTTCCGGCAAATCGTCCTCAAATTTAAAGTTAAAAATTGCAGTTTTTTGCAACCATGGCAATCTCCATGTTGACCAATCACAAACAAGCCGTCTGTCACGTGATTGAATGTTTGACGCCATGATTGTTAGTGCAAGCATATGAGATGTACATGGTATTTTTTAGTTTAAAGTAATTGGTAGAATCGAGCAGGTTTTGAAGAAAAAGGAAACAGTCATAAGCCCAGAAGAATACATAGAGGTTTTTAAACGTTTTGGAACTGTTATTGAAATGGGGAAGGATAATGAAATTTCTAATTGAAAAACAGAGGCATATGTCGTGAAGAATAGGTACTGGTACCTGGCACTTCACATTTAATCATATGAACCGTTCTGACAAGGGCTGAATCCAATCCCATGAATAATGTGTTAGTGCGAGAGTATCGTAGTGATTTAGGGGTGGCTAAAACTGTTTGTAAAAGTGGCAAAAATGTAGGAATGATTAATCCCACCATAATTGAAAGAGGTGTTAACGTGAAAGCCATGAAATTACGACACATTAATAAATTGTTAACTGCACATTATGGCAATGAATGGAAAACCTTTGACAGCCTCAAATTCTACACAAATTTGCTTGAAACAACAGGTATTGATGAGGGAGAGGAAGCCTTTGTAGAAGCAGATGATAACATTTTGAGTGTTTAGATGTTTAGGTTCTCATCCTGTTATAAGTTACATGACTAAGTAAGATAGTAAAACATATACATTTAACTTACTTTGAGTTTGTTATTCATTTTCAGTGATTTCCCAATAATTCTGCTGAAAAACTGTCAAATCCCCTAAAGATGTTGGATGCAAAACAGGAAACTCCTCCTGTTAGTTGCAAACCTGGCAATCTCCAATTTTTTAATCACATCAGTACGTACGATTATTGCAGATAATTAGGTTATAATGTATTTTAGGTGACTATAAGAGTAGAAGACTATATTCTAAAGAAAAACCCATTCAAGAATCTGGTATATTTACTAAGATCTAATAAATCGGTCTCTCCTGTAAAATTGGGTACAATGGACATTGCCAGTTTTGCTTCTAGACCCCTCAAGTAGTGTATTTATTCCAATATGAATTATTTGTATAATGAATGTTTTCAAACTTACCTAACTTCCATATTCTGAACTAATATTTTCCAATCGCTCACGGAACTACGCAAACAGAATGAAATTTTTAAACCGTTCAATCGTTGCTACGTTACAATGCAACACTACTCCAACACTACAACGGTCAAAACTCCATTCAAGCGCAACATTTAAGGCATCATGCCACATGTCCTGCTCATCGCGGGCTACGAGACTTTACTGTTATTACATCTGGATTCCCATAAAGACTACGGAGCTAACTGTTATGTAGCTTTCTCAATTCCCCTGTCTGTTCATCTCTCTTTGGTTAAAAAAATTTCCTAAGAACTTTATTCTAAAATACTGGTAATCTCTTTTCCTCCCTTGAAGTAAGAGTCCATGTTTCACATCCATATAATATAACTGGTAGAATAACAGTTTTATATATTTTCAGTTTAACGTTTTTTGAAAGGAGTTGGGACGTCTAGTGTCTCTGTAATACATAATAGCATAATGCATACTGTTTTCATGTTACTGTTTTCAATTATATGTTCTTATGAAAATTATATTTTAATTAAGAGACAAAATATGTAGTTTTACATAAAAAGATGGGAATTGGCAACATGTAATGAAGGCAAAAGAGGGACAGCTCATTCCCCGTAGTAACATGGTTGGTGGATTATTAATTTCGTCATCAACTACTGTAGCTGTCGGATCATTAAAAAACACAGTAATTATCAGCGCTCTTCTCCCAGTCAAATAGTGTTCTTCATTTAATTTTTCTCCTTTCTCTACTTCTTTCCTTTTTTCCCTTCTTCATCTTCTTATCTTTCTTATCCTTTTTTCCTTAATCATCATTTTCTGGGTTCTATTTTCTCTTCATGTTTACATTTTCCTACTTTCTCTTTCTTTTCTTTTCACTTTTCTTTCTCTTTTTTTTCTTTTTTCTCTTAATTATTCTTCTTCTTCTTGTTCTTTTTCTTCTTACGTTTTTTCTTATTTTTTTTCTATTTTTCTCCTCTTGTTTTTCAATTTTCTTCTTCCCTTATTTTTCTTTTTTTATCCTCTTTTTTTTTCTTTCTTCCTTTTTTATTACTCTTCCTCGTGTGATTTTTCTTGTTCCGTTTCTCTCTCAGGTATTTATTCAAATAATGTAGCAATAAAACGTGTGTTTTCGTTTTTTTAATAATATATATGCTCAGTCTGCAGAGCACTAGATTGTTACAGAGAGAATAAAAATATACGTATTTATCTTAATAGTGATGACAGACAATAAAAAATAGTTTGAAAAGAAATAATTGAACACAAAATAAAATTAATGAAATAATAACATGAATGAAAGAATTCGTTGGCAATTTATCACGTATTTAAAAGTGTTAGGGATATATAAATGTTGTCTCTAGTAGTTCGCAGTAATAATGTAATAATAATAATAATAATAATAATAATAATAATAATAATAATAATAATAAGTAAAAGGTTCGCCCGAGTGGGCATTGATTATTATATTTAATCTTTGCTATATTCGTTCAGTGTTTTTGTGTTCTTTGGGCGCTTCGGTATGTGGTAGCGTTCGCATCTGTGGCCACACAAAGCACATTTGGGTCGTGGTACTTCTTGTTTTCACACACTTTGTGATGAAAACCGTGCACAGCATAACGTGTCACAACATGTCGCTGGTCCTGGTTAGCTTTTGTCCAGTTCCTCTCTATCATGGCTCCCGTAGCATAGAAATCAAGGTCTATCTCCCTCTTCTTCAAAATGCTTCGGTGTACGAGTTGTGTGTAGAGGCCGGTAGTTGGCAGAAGGTGTTTCATCTTCAGATCTTCTGCATAGAACGACTCTCTTGCAAGTTCATATACAAGTCTCGACGGGGTTGTTTTCCCCACCCTTAGAGCCACTTTAAGCAAACGTGCCTTAACCTTCTCTATCCTTTCGAGATCGCTAAGTGACAGTTTCCCCCATATAATGTCTATGCCGTATGTTATGATTGGCGATATCGTTGTATCGAATAATGTCATGGCCGTGGGTAGTGACAGTCGGGCTCTTGTGGCTGCTGCTGTATATGTTGATTGAATGATCGTAATGTTGTTAAGCCTACGTTTGTGAATTTAACTGTCTTTAGTGGTTCGTCATTCAGCATTAGCACATCTTCTTCTGTGACTCTTCCTCCTCTTCTAAATGTTAGTTGGACTGTCTTTTTTTGGGTTGATGGTGAGTTTGTTTTCGTCGACCCATTGTTCTAGTTCCTGTAGTGCCACCTGCAATTCTGTTTTGTTTGGACTTCCTAGAACCATATCGTCCGCGTACATGATCATTGTCGTTTCCTGCATGTTTTTTTTTTTTTAGTATGTCGGTGATATCGGACGTTACTGCATTGAAAAGGAGTGGGCTCATAGGATCCCCTTGTAGGACACCATTGGTCTGATGGATTACATTTGATGTGTCTATTCCATCATCAATTTCGACGAGGTTGTTTGCCAGGATGTTTTCTATTATATTACTGAGCGGGTGAGTCTCTCCTATCATATACTTAAGCTTGGTGATTAATTTGCATCGGTCTATTAGGTCGAAAGCCTTTTTGTAATCTATGAAGACTGCATGGAATTTGCCTTTTCATCTCCGTAATGGTGTTTCTATCTCATCCATCAGGCACTTAATTGCATGTTGAGTGCTGCTTCCTCTCATAAAGCCGAACTGGCATTCTGTTATGTATCCAGCGAGTTCTTCCTCTAGTCTGTGAGCCGAGATCTTTGTAAAGGGTTTGAATAAGTCGTTTTCTAGTTCGATACCTCGATAAGAGTCTAGGTTTTCCCTGCCTCCTTTGCCTTTGTACAGCAGTTTGATTTTTGCTGTTTTCCAGCTATTTGGGACCGTCCGTGTGCGTATACATTCATTAAGCAATAGGGTCCAGAAGGGTAATAATAGGTCTTGTGTGGCTTCCATGTGTTCGGCTTGTGTGTTGTCAGGCCCTGGGGCTTTCTTGTTTTTCATCGAGATCACTGCCTTCTGGACTTCCTCTGATGTTATTAGAAGTATGTATTAATTCCTGTGATCTTGGGTGTTGGTGGTATTGGCTTCCTGGGCGTTCATCTTATTCAGGATACCGTTGAAGTTCTTTTCCCGTGTTGTTATGGGTTGTGCCACAGGTTTTCTATTTCTTAATGCCAAGAAGGGATTTTGTTTAGTTTCTTCTGCTCATTTCTTGGCTTCCTCCTCTAAGAACTCCGTTTTCTTTTGTTTTAGAAGAAGTTTGTATGCAGTGGCGCCAACTTACATGGGCCCGTGGTGCTCGGGCCCACCCAATAATATCCTGATTCAATTTTTTAAAATGTTTAATACCACTGTTAATTAAGTAGATATAAAAATAAGACAAGTGCAGTAAAGTGGCAACCTAGAATAATCTGCAGCATAGTAGCAGCCTAGCAGGTAGTCTGAAGGGGTCTGGTGACAATCTGTAGAATAGAATAGAATATGGAATTTATTGCCTTTTTTTTCAGAATAAAGAAAATACATATGCATTTACATTGCGCACGGGCCTGCTTGGCCGTACGTGCATTATTTTTCCATGAATAAAAAAAATAAAACTAATAATATAAACAAATACCTACAAATACACCTGTATCAAACAACAATAACAGGCTACATATAAGTAAAATCTATGTCTGCACTAAATCAAAATAATACATATCTACATTCATCCACATTCCGTACATTAATATTAAAAAAAAAATGCTAGAAAACAAATTAGAAAAAAAAAGCACACACACATACACCCACACACCCCCACACATATACACACCGCACGCTCATACCCCCTCCCCCCGTCCCTGCAGACATTAAGTGCACTATCATGGTACGCGGCAAGGTTTCAAACTACATCGGTTCCCTTCGGGATTCTCACGATTCGTTTCTCTCTTAAGTCACCTCGTCAGGTAGCTTTACGAATTTCAACAATTATTATCGCATGAACAGATTTCTGAGTAAGCAAAATCGTATTAGGATACAACTTTCTCAGCAGAGAACGCCTTTTACGATCTAATGCGTTCATAGATTCGAGCCTTAAATTTCTTTTTCAAAAATATTGTGAACAACCTCTAATTGCTTCAGAATGTGCTAATATAATCCAGGTTGAATATGAATAGAGGTAAGTAGAGGGATGATTTTGATTTTACTTATATTCTTTTGTTTCAGATGAATATTCCGAAGGAACTGAAAATTCTTCTTCTCCATTAAATTCAAAGCTAGAAGAAAATAATTCAAGTAATGGACCGAAACATGAAGTGACATTAAGTTGTTTTGTACATTCTCTGAAGAACATACAAAATCTGAAAAAAACGCGCATAAGTGACAATCTGTAAAAAGTTGCGCCGGTATCCACATAACCACTGGCTTCTATTCTTTGATTCCGCGACAATGGAAATTCAGTGTGTCGGCTTATTTATGATATAGGTCGGGACTCGGGTACCGCAAGCCGACTAAGGAACGACTCAAAGTCGGTCTTCCCTTTGATTTTAGATGTTAATGTAAAATATGAACAAACTTACTGCTTAACAATACTGAGAACACTTTGTAGTTTTTCCACCCTTCAGTTTGCTTCTGCGCTTGAATGAGTGGCAATAAGCATATTTCAAACGCGCGTAAAAGTACATGTGCGTGAATTATAAATGAAATCTTAGTGTCGTCATGGATACATTTATAATCAAGCGACCGCGACTTAATAACTCCTCCGACCAGTGCACGGAAACTTCTAATGCACCCTCAATTCAAGAACAGACGAGTATTTAAAAAAATACCTGTTTCTGACCGCGAATCTGATTTAAAATCCAGTGGAACTGAAAGTGCTAAAGGGGGGAGGAAAAGCAGAAGAGTACATGGCTGGTTACATATCCTTGGATTTTTTACAACAGCAATAAGGACGTGGTGTTGTGCAAAACATGCAAGGAAGCCGATGAAAATAAATTACTGAAGTTTTCCACCAAAGTAGATTCTTGTTATAAGCGAGAAAATGAAGATTGAAGACACTATTTTAGATTATATTAAAACTCAGTAATTAAGATGGTACGGACATGTCCAGCGAATGGAAGAGGATCGACTACCAAAATCTGTTTTGGAATGGAAACCTGAGGAAAAACGCGGCAGAGGAAGACTTAAAACCTCCTGGAGTCAGGGAATATGTTTATACATGAAGGAGAAACATCTACAACCAGGAGATTGGATGGACCGACAAGATTGGCTATTAGGAATCGGACGATGTCAAAGACATTAATCAACCGATGATCTATCTATTATTATTATTATTATTATTATTATTATTATTATTATTATTATTATTATTATTATTATTATTATTGTTATTATTATTATTATTGTTATTATTATTGTTATTATTATTGTTATTGTTATTATTATTATTATTTTGAAATTAAATTAAACCTATAATGCCCCTTGTTACATATGTGTAACATCGGGAATTTATCACATTATTTCCACAATAAATTAATATTTACCGCGAATGCCTGATTTACAGTTATGTAACAACGTTAGGAATGCATTTGATTTCGCTACAACTAGGTCTACACGTTGTTAAGCCTTAACTAGAGTAACTTTAGGTTTTAACTGTTAAGGGTTAAGTTAATTTAAGGTTATTAAACCTTTTGCTTGGAATTAAATGTTATACAAGTCTACTGTAAGTATATTTAAAAATCAGTGGTTCGCCCAACTCACATCATTGTGGAATGGGCTCAGTGACGGTTACAGAGAGGCCATAGCCCCCCCCAGAATATTTTAAAGATAAATTATGATACCGATTAATTAACTATTATCGGGTACTTGAAGAATCAAATAAACTTCGTCGCATTAATTAGTAAAAGCGTCTCTGACCGTCCACGAGTAAACTCGCGATCGATGTGTTTTTGTTTCTCGTTAGCGATTACATGCGATAGATCTGAAAATTAAAATTGTCGGTCAACAATAAGTTAATGTTGAACGAAAAATAAATGTAACCATCTTGGTACGTGCAGCGACTATTTTTCTCAGTCCTCATCGTTTGTTCATGCGATCAGCATAAAAATACGTTGGTAACATTGGTTTTGTATTACCTGATGTCGTGAATTTTATCTTGTTTAGTGTTTGTATTTTCACTGCAGTACAAGAACGAAAAATAATGGTAAGCACCAAGTCATTAACTAGTGTAAATAAGGTTATGTGCAGGCAAGATTCTCTCACATTTCAAACCTAAAAGTTATTGTTTTTATTTCCTTAGCACCTACAATTTTGTAATTCACTTAAATTTTGCTCAGGCTCAGTCTGTGGTTTAGAAAAAATGGAACTACACTGCTGCTCAAAACTAATGGAAAAAATAGGTAGTTTTTTAATGGCTGTATCTTCGCGAAAGAGATCGAAAAAATAAATAAAAGCCTCTTGAAGGTTGAAGACTGTAGTGTCTGAATCAGTAATGCAATTATTTTTTGTCAACTTTGTTTTTTTATTTCCTCAGTATAAAGTGGAAAAAGCAGAGCCAAAATTGTCGACAAGTTTGACTTTTCACATAATTTCTTTATATGATACTTCGCTTTCCAGTTAATTTAATATAGTTAAATTATAAAACAAATTATTGATTTGTTATCTATTTCATCTGATTTTAATGAAATTTGTCACAACCTATTCCTGCGTTCTTAGAATCTTAAATGAAACAGCCTTCTTTTTTTTTAGAGACTGTTCGATTTTACTACGCCATAGGAGCGTATGAGAGACTTGTTTTTTTTTAGTATTATTTACGTTTTGCAGATTAAGGATAGCATAGAATTGTGTTTGATATACAACACATTTTCAGAAATAAACGCAAATTATTAAAATTAAAATAAATATCTAAACTCTTTTTTGTTTTGTATTTAAGTGACAACCCCTCTTAATTGGTTTATATAAAGTAAAGTAAAAGTAAAGTGATCCCACAACAGGCCTCAGGAGGCCCTTGGGATAGTAGGGGTTAAGGCTCCCACTTTTTCTAGACAATCGACACTTTATGTCAGCCGGGTTGTCAGCCCTGCGTGACGGCCGCCTTTACCCCAGAACAAGCGTCTGGTACTCATTTCAGTTAGAGGCTGAGTCGACCCCAGGGTCATAGTGCCGCCAGAGGGTTTGGGTCAGTTTAAAAATCCTGACCCCAACGGGACTTGAAGCCTCGACCCTCAGGCTTGTAGCTCAGTGCCTTAACCACTACGCTACGAAGTAAAGCTTTATTAATAGACAGTGGCGTAACGTTTCTCGGCCTGACTTTACACAAAAAAGTTTCTCGGGCGCCAATTTATTGATATAAGAATGTTGTTCATTTTAATAAAAAAATACTATGAACTGTTTTATAGACAGATAACGTGAACTGTTTACTAAAGAGACCTCTACACTCATAATGTAAATGTATCCATGTTAAATACAATTTAGAGTTATTCTTATGATATTTTACTGGCGTATCTCTATCTAACTAAACATTTCGTTAAGTTATTTTTTCGGCCCATACATTTAAAGTTGCTTACACAGTACCAACTTAGGGTAGAGTAGGGTCTGAGGAGTTGTACGTTACGCAACTCTTAATATATGACTATATTCAATTTTTTTTTTTGCAAATGCCCCAGGTTGTCTTTCGACATTCCTGATGTTCTCTTCTGGCATGGAGTACTTATAACCCACTTCTGAGGTTGGGGCACCTGGAAGGCGGGGTTACGTTGCCCCGGCGATATGATGGGCGATGATGATAGTGATGCGCCAGTAGATTCCCTAATCCTAAGCTTAATCTAAGATGAATATGAATGATAAGGATTCCGATAGCCATATGATGTTCGGGGACCGTTTGGGCCTTAAAGTTTTCTTGATATTCGTCTTACAGGTGAGGAAAAACCCCGACAAAAACCTCACCCAGAAAAACTGTCCCGACCGGGGATCGAACCCGGGCCCGCTGCGTGACAAGGCAGCACGCTATCTCGACACCACAGCGTGGAAACATTTATTAATATTCCGTTCATTACTTTAGCAATTTTGAAACGACCGAAAACGCTCGAACCAATAGCAAATAAGTTCATACTTTAAAAAAGCACAGAAAAGAAAAAACAGAAGTAAAACACGGGAAACACCTGTACAAAGATGTAATACACCATCATTACGTTGTGATGATGAGATCATAATTGTAATACTTTTTTCAGTTTCTTTTAATGTAGTTGGACTTAACGATAATCTGAATATGAACATTGGAGAGCCAACTAGCAGTGAAAACTAAAAGACATCTGTATTGGAATGGAGTAGCAGTAACAGTATTTTCGCCAACGATATATGGATTTTTGTAAATAAAAAGACCAATGAATATACAGAGTGTCAATTATTGGAACGACCTTGGGAACCACCAAAGTCATATTGCCACATCCACTTTACAAAAAGGTGAGAAGGAGTTGAAATGTTATTTGGGTTATCAGCACTTGGAACAAAGGAATTGGCTAGCTCTTTCCCACGCGAAACAGGGGTTGTTTTGTAAGTTCTGTGTGCTGTTTGCTGATGAAAAGTGTGGCCGTATAAAGGAATGAGAGCGCAAGACCTTGTCACCCAACCGTTGACATAATTCGCCAAGCTCTTATGAAAAAATTGACACTTACAATCACATGAATACACTTCTTACCACAAAATATGTATTCTAGCAAACGTCCTGCAAAACTACCATAACCGCAAAAGGATGTTGAAAATCAGGTAAATACTCAACAACTGCAACAAATAAAAGAAAACAAAGAGAGACTCCTACGGAGATATGATGGCCGTCTTGACGAAGAGGCTGGGCCCCATAATGTGGGTAATTTTAGAGAATTGTTAAGATTTAGAGCGTATGCAGGAGACGAAAAACTTAAGCGACGCTTGTTAACAGCCTCTTCAAGAACCGCATACGTAGGCAATACAGCACAAAACCTATTAATAACATCCTGTGATGAAGAAATAACAGATACAATACTTCATTAAATAAGGAATGCTAAGTATTATTCTGTTATATTTAACGAAACAACAGACTTTCTAATACAGAACAGTTTTCTTTGAACTTGAAATAGTTTATAAAAATGGGATTCGTGAAGATTTCGTCAAATTTATTGAGGCTTATGAGAGGATTACACATGTCAATCCACATCAAGACCCAAATAGTGAACGACGCCTGACTGGAAAGGCTTTGGGAAAGATTGTTTAAACGTACTGCAATAACTGTCACTAGAGTTAAACAACTGTAGGAATTGGTAACAACAGCTGTACTGTAATGACTTCTGAAGCTGTCGGTGCAGTCACTGAAATACAGAAACATGCGAAGGAAGCATACGCTCTTAGTTTATTGTTTGGTCTTACAATATAAGAGTTGTGATATTATGTTTATTGAATAAATACTGTTTAAAAACTGCTCAAAATAATTTTAAGACATGTTATTAGCACGCTAAAATTTACAAATTCATTTATTTGTTAAGTTTCACAGACCCATGCACCCCCGAAAATTTACACGATCCCATGGCCCCCCTCCTAAAATATGTTCTGGAAGCGCCCTTGGGAATGCTTGGGAAGGGGTTCGCGAATCGAAAAATGTTGGAAACGTTGAGATTGAACATGGATCAGTAGATAAATGCTGGCACAATTTCATCATTGACGTTAGATCAATTATAGGGACAGATCGAAACTCGGATCATTGTCTGATCTGGATGATAATAGAAGAATTGTTAACGCTTTATTTTGAGAGAAACAACCACTAAAGAATACTCTGGAAAATACGCATTAAAAAATATATATATATGGTATGATAAGAAAAATAAATGCCTGGATCTCTGAGATCCGGGTTCGAATCCCGTCCAGGCATTTATTTTTCTTATCATAACATATTAAGCTTTCATTGCTAAATGTTAAATATTTAATTATATATATATATATATATATATATATATATAATGGCGTAGCCCAAATAGTGGACTTCTTCCAAATATTTAAGAATCGTACGGAATGTTTATAGAATCGTTTGAACATGTTTAAAATATACGAAACGTTACCTGACCATATTACAAATGTTAAAAATGTAGTGCAACAATGACATAAGAATGTTGTATGGAAAATCGTAATTGACAAATTGTAGACCTCAGCCTCAAATGGTAACTGTACTAACCTATGGTGCAAATAAATATAAAACCAACCAATATTCGCGTAATTTATAAATGTTTGAAAATCATAAGAAATGTTTTTAAAATGTTTCCAAAATGTTTAAAATAGTACGAAACGTTATTATAAACGGTTGAAACGTTTTTAGTGCATCAGTGGCATAAGAATGTTAGATGGAAAATTGTGTGGGTCTTAAAGCCAATCTCAGCCCCAACCATGGACGTTTTTAATTTGAACTGGAGTAAGTGATCGACAGATAGTGGACTTTTTCCAATGTAGACGAATTAATTAATAAATTTGGTAACATAACTATTTCACTGCATTCCGTATCATTAGCCGTGGTCACGGCCTCCATTGACGGCACAGCATTCTGTTTGAATCGGTTGTTTCATTTATTGGAATATCGCCGTCGTTCTTTGTTCTTCATCGACAAGGTATTGTATCTAATCTGTTCCTATCTTGCAGTTTCATTCATCTGTGGAAATAAATTATATTTACACATGCCACGCCCTTTAATATGCGTATATATTTGTGTAATTTCGTTTACTTGCTAGTCGTATTTTTGTGTAAGAGCATGTATAAAAATTCGAGAAAAAAATAATCATGATTAATTGGTTGGTTAATCCCTAATTGGGAACCACCCACTGATAAAGTTGATATCAAGCTTATCTTTGTTCTATGAAATTCAGTTATGTAATTATTTTAAACTTGACTCTCAGTTCCATAACCTATCACATAGGCCTACCAGTAGACATGTGCTTCAATAATGGCATAAAGTATTTTATAATGGCATTTTGTCTATATTAGTGATTTCTCATACACTGATTTTTTTTTGTATAGAATTGATTTTTCATCATGTATTTATTTATTTATCTAATGGCATACAAACATTGACAAAATGTCATTTGTTCATCTGATTCATCATAATGATTCTGGCTTCCGAATATTATCCGGTCTGAGATATACTGCGGGAGAGTTGGACAGCACCATTAGGTTTCCATATCTTAATCCAGGTTTCAGAGCTTGCAGGTGGTTCCAAAGCTAGACAGTTATTGGGAAGAATGCCGTGTCCAGTTTGGAACCCGGAATTTCACAACAGCTTCTTGTCTTGGCCAGTCAGGTGTGTTATGTATGGAGGTCTTGCGGTTATTGTTGTGGTGATTGTACGCTCATGAGATATTGTTCCTTCATCTACTTGTTTATACAGGGTGAGTCAGTAGAGAAGGTACATGCTTTGAGGGATGATAGTATGGTTGAATCTGAACAAAAATCTTGTAATATACAATGTGGCCTTTTCTTAACTATTTCAGAGTAATTTAATGAAAAACAACCAGGAACCGGAAAAGTGCAGGGTGACAGTAAATCTAAGATACTGTTATCTTAAGTTTTGTTTAATTTTGTACGTTTCCTCACAAAAGATGTTCAAACACTCCTTTGCCAACTTCAATGCGTTTGTTGCTCTTGTAGACAGCTGTTGTCTTGATGATCTGAGCTCATTCGTACGTTCCTTTTACTTGAGCACAAGCATGTAAAAAATACAAGCGAGACGAAGTTGCATTCGTGCTTGTAGGACTCAATCTTAAGCCAACCCC
>JASPKZ010006251.1:0-38338 GCA_030220185.1 Diploptera punctata | reverse complement strand
TAAACACTGGCTCCATGTCAATGAAATCTCCTCATATGTGATACAAAATTATAAACTTACAAGCTCATTTTGTCGGTCAACATATAAAAATGGGGGGTCAGCAATCTATGTACAGAATCACTTAAAACACAAAGAAAAAAGTCAAACATATTATTTAAATATAGAAAAGACATTTGAACATGCAGTAACAGAAATAACAATTAATTTTGTTTAATAATAGTCTCTGTATATAGATCTCCGGATGGTTGTATAAAAACGTTTCTAGACAAATTTGAAATACTACTAAATACTCTAAAAAAGAAAAAGAAGCCTATTATTAAATGTGGGGATTTCAACATAAACTTTCTAACTACCGATAAAGTTGTATCTGAATTCAGGTCATTTATTCAATCCCATAATCTAATTGAGACTATACATACTCTTGCTCATATAACTTCCACCTCACAAACATGTCTTGACCAAATAATCATTGATCGTGGATATTTACCATGTACTGTAGAAAATATAAACTTTGGTATCTTAGATCACAATGCAACATTTATACACATTCCATTAGAGATAAACACAGCCATGAACTCAAAACTTAACAAAACAATAAGTTACCGGTATAAAAGAAACTTAAACAATGAAAATATTGAATACATTAAATCTTTACTACAAACTGAAAGCTGGAATGAAGTAATCAATAAAGTAGACATAGACGAAGAATCAGTAGAGTTAGTAAACACCATAAAATATTACTTACATATTGCCTTCCCAATTGGAAAAGTTGTAACTTCACAAAACAAGAGCAAAAAGTCAAACTGGATAACAAAATGACTAATAATATAGTGGAAAAGAAAAAGAGAGCTGTGTAAACTGTATAAAAATACTAGTAATCCTAATGTTAAATCATACTTTGAACTGTACAGCAAAATATTAAGGAAAGTAATTCATGAGGCTAAAAAAAGGTCCAACAGGGATTTTATTATAAAGGCAGAAAACAAAGGAAAAGCTATATGGGATATTGTAAGAAAAGAATCTGGAAAAAGTAATGAAAAAGTTAAAGATAGATTGGAAATATCTGTCAATGAGAAAGTAATTAAAAATTTGTATGAAATAGCTTAGATATTTAATAACTACTTTGCAAATGTTACACTGAATCAAGCAACAATATCTCATAAATTAGAGTGAGGATTTTTATGAAATTTCATGTTTTAAACTCTTAGTCAGAGAGCACTGAGACAAAGTATCTTTACATTTTATGATCTGTAGAATCAAATAAGACCTACATATTTTTTCATTTCATAATATTTTGGCAAAATGTTCATATTTTACTAAGAATTTAATATTCCTTCATATTTTTCAACTTTCAATTTTTTAAAGAAAAATTTCTAATAATTGGTTGAAAACATTTTTGAAGTGATTGTAGTTTTGAAATTATTTGACAATGTAATATGGTAGACAGGCGAAAATTCCTCAGTATCCCATCCAGAACAAAATAAATAGTTTTGATAAAAGAAAATAATTGAATAAAGAGACATGGAGCAAAAACAGGGATTTCCTAATCTGTGACAAGAACATGAATAAGTAAAACAACAATGTTAGACTAATAACTACCTACTCCATCTTATCAGATAAGCAACCACTAACTTTTTGCTACCTAAGGTAAAAGTAAAGTGATCCCTCTACAGGCCTCAGGAGGCCTTGGGGTAGTAGGAGGTTAAGGCTCCCACTTTTTCTTGACAATCGGCACTTGATGTCAGCCGGGTTGTCAGCCCTGCGTGACGGCCGCCTTTACCCCAGAACAAGCGTCCGGTACTCATTTCAGTTAGAGGCTGAGTCGACCCCAGGGCCATAGTGCCGCCAGAAGGTTTGGGTCAGTTTAAAAATTCTGACCCCATCGGGACTCGAACCCTCGACCTCCGGCTTGTAGCGCAGTGCCTTAACCACTACGCTACGGCGTGCCCCTTGGTACCTAAGGACAGTCCTTATTTTGTGAATGGATTACAGTATTTAAATGTAGGGAAGACTGCTGATGTGCTGAGAGATAAGGTCTTATTCCACAGTTTATGAAATTAGTAAAGTGTTGTAGGTAAGACCAATATTATTCTACTTACATCAAAACTATGAAATATAGCGCGGTACATGTTTGCTCACATAACATCATATGGTGTGGAGCGCACTTTCTGATCGTATAAAACAATTCTGACGGACGGGCATTAAAAAAATGTAGACAAACCTCTTAACTGTGTATTACGAATTGAATTGATAATTGGATTGTTCAAAGCACAAGTAGACCAAGACTAAATACTCTGCTCAGCCAATTTCATGAAAAAACTAATGTTAAAATAATTTTGACTACCTTTCACCATGTTCATATGTGTAGTTTATAGGATTAAAAATAATTGCATTTGCAAAGAGAGTTTTGAAATACTCCCCAGAATTATTATGGGTTAATTCATTTTAGCATCTTGTTTTTCCAAGTATGCCACGGGACTTGGTGTACTTGTGTTCCGATTCATCCAATTTAATATTATTGTAACATTTACATATATGGGAGTTCAATATCTTTGCCAAGGTAAATAGCAGTCATCAAAATTGTACCCACTCTATTTTTTTTACTGGTATATTCGATGGAAGCATGTTTGTTTCGGTTACTATGTTTTGTTTTTGTTTATGTTTGGATTTCGTAATTAAATATCATTGGATAAATGAATTGGTCGTATTTTACATATATAATCTCCCAGTATTTATTTATTAAAGTAAAGTGTCAAACTACAGGCCTGAGAGGCCCTTAGTAGATGGATGTTGAGACTTCCACATTTCTAGACAATTGCCAAGAAATGTCCACTGGGTTCTCAGCCCTGCGTATCCCAGAACATGCGTCTGGTACTCATTTATTTAAGAGCTGAGTAGACCCTAGGGCTATGATGCCGCCAGAAGGTTTGGTCCGGCTAAAAACTCTGACCCCTTTGAGACTCAATCCCACGACCTTCCGCTTATTAGCGTGATTCCTCAAACAACTACACTACAACGTGAGCCATTAAAATTGCTTCAAATCACAAACATATTTTCTATTGGGTCAGAGTTAATGAAAAATTAATTAAAATGGAAATACAGTGAAGTTCTTGATTTCTTGTGCTGCAAAAAAGGTCTTCTTGCCTCATTTGTGTGCTGGTATGTACACCTATAAATTATACAGGGTTTGTGTATATAAATATATGTAAAAAGTTTAAAAAAATAGTAGCTTCATAATATTGTTGTGACATAATTTTCATATTTTTCATATTTTGTTATTATGATTTCATATTTTGGTATAATTTTCTTCATATAATTTCTCGCTCTACTCATAATCAACAACCAATTTTAAAACCACACGAATGTTAAAACCACTATATTCTTAACACCTGTAACACCAGAAGAATTATTTTAAATAATTAACATTCATTCATTTTGAGAATTTTCCTCATCATTGAGAGTTTTCTCCAAACAACCTTATTATTAAGATGAATTAAAAAAATTAATAAATATGAATGACTACGGACTTATAGACTATCAGTTTGCAACAAACATTCACAAATTTACCTTAATTAAAGTTCTCCATCGTTCTCTATCCTCTGTGCCTTTATCTGTTACACGAAATTTCCACAATGAATTTTGATTGTTGTTATTCCAGGTTGTTCTTGGTCTTCCTTTTCTGTCCCTTCTTTCAATTTTCCATGCATAGACGGCCTTTGGTAGTCTTCCATCCTGCATTCTTCTTACGTGTCCATGCCATTTTAGCCTTCTGTGTTCAATCTCATCCATTATATTTCTTTCTGCATTCATCCATTTTCTAATTTCTAATTTTTTCCAGTCCAGATTTTCTGGCAGCTCTTTTCCAAAAATCCATTTCAACTGAAGTTATTCTGTTGACATGTTGTTGTGTCATTGTCCAAACTTCCGATCCATATAACATTATACTTTCTAGGATGGATTTATAAATTAGCTGTTTTGTTCTGTTAATGATGTTTTTACTCCATTGTATAGGCATAGAGTTTAAATCCCTATGGTTTTTCTTCCATTACTAATCCTTTTTGCTATTTCTTTGTTTGATGTTCCATCTTTCTCTATAATTGATCCCAAATAACAGAAACTATCGCTCTTCTTTATCTTTACCCCATCAATATATAATTCATCTGGGTCATTTGTTAAATACTCTGTTTTGTTTTTGTTGATTTTCAAACTCCATTTCTGATATATTGTTGAGGCTGAAAACCCGCCGAAGCCTGTCCCAAGCCAGGTTAAAAAAGGGTGAGGAGGAGGAGTACCAACCTCGTTAAAAAACCAGGGTTCAGTATGCTCGGCTGATAGTACCCTGTGAGAGCCCCTGCCTAGGGTTACAGGTACTGCTGCCTTGTAGTTTGATGTTGGTTCATCAAAGGCTAGAGGAAGACAACCTTGATCCTTTGTTTTCTGCCTTTATAATAGAATCCCTGTTGGACCTTTGTTTAGCCTCATGAATTACTTTTCTTTTCTTTTCATGGCCGAAGCAACTATATGAATGGCATCCGAACAGAATGAAGAAAAGAGGGAGACCAAAGTTAACATGGAAGGAAAATATGAAGACAGTAATGCAAGCTAGAGGGCTAAGCATCGAAGATGCCCAAGATCGTAGGCTTTGGAGGTTTGGCACGGGAAGACGGCAGCAACTGTAAAAACCCGAAGATAGATAGAAATTACTTTTCTTAATATTTTGCTATACAGTTAAAAGTATGATTTAACATTAGGATTACTAGTATTTTTATATAGTTTATACAGCTATCTTTTCTTTTGCACAGTATTATCATGGGCTAGTGGTCAGCATTTCTGACTACTGTTCATGAGATTTCGGGTTCGATTCCCGGTCAAACCATAGCAATTTTTCCTTAAGGGAATCATTCCTGTGACTGCCCGTGGTCTGGAATTTAGATTACGTTTAGGTTAAGAACTCTTCTGGTGCTTCATTATAATTTATCATCCATCATACCATCGGAGTAACATAACTCCGCCTTCTAGGAGCTACAACTTCAAAAGTTGGTTACAATTAAGCCAATGCCAGGAGAGAACACCTGGAATGTCAAAGTGACAACCTGGAGCATTGAATAAAAAAAATTAAATTTAAATTAAACCTCATAGTGATATTTCCTATAATAGTTCAATTGATTTTTCATTCCAATATGTGATCAGTCTCGTGGTGTTTAGGTCAGATCTTCTGACTACAGTTCAAGAGTCAACCCACAGAAATGTTTCGTTAACCACTCTAGTGGCTATGACGTGAGGGTTCGTCGTGCCTGATCCCTCCGGTAGTGGTTATGATGAGCGGTGACGTCATAACTTAACTTTAACCCAGTTGCTATGCTTGTTGTAAGTGTTTTAGAGCTGTCTTGTTAACTGTGTGCTCTCATTTGTTCACATTACTCAGTCCTTAGTTCGATTATTAATTTTAGGAGTGTTTTATTGCTTTTATAAGGGTTCAGTTAGGTTGTGATCTATTAAAGCTACGGCTGGAAGCGGTAAAAGGAAAAGTTTGAGTGATGGTGAATTGAACGAATTATTGAACTATGAAATTTATGACAGTTATTGCAGTGCCCTGTATGAAGTGGCATCACAATGTCGTGGATTACTGAGGGCGAAACGGGCTGAAATTGGTATTCAAAAAAAATAAATTGTAAGTAGACTGCATGCAAGCAGTATATAATTACTTTTTTCAGTTTTCAGGTATAGGGACACTTCTAGCATTATTACTTAAGATGTTATCATTTACTTTGTTTACAGCTCCTCTCCCCTCTTGCAAGTTTACTGAAGTTGTATGAGTGAAGGTCAAACACAACATTCTAACTGGACTTGTGTGAGGGTCGGAAAAATATACAAACGTGAACTTGTTAACACTGCTGTGTGAGGAGCTAAATTTGACAGTTCCTTGGAATTTATGACACCCAGCTGGATATTCAAAGACTAGGGAAAAAGTGTATTCTTACAGGTTCAGTGTCGCGCATGCTAAATGTAAAGAGTGGCGTACTTACAAGTCCGAACAATTTTGTTATTATTCCTTGTTTGTTTGTTATTATTTTGTTATTTTTTATTTTATTTAAATTATATTTTCTGTCGTTAATGCTTGTAAAGAAACTACAATATTCACGTAATATAAAATGTTTTGTTTGAAATATTTAAATAGCATATTAACAGAAATATTAGCATTAGAAAATAAACTTGTGATTTTTAAAGGAATACGAAATTTAATGTCCAACGGAGGTTAGCCACTACCTGGTTTTAAATGCCCCACTGAGGGAAGCGCGCTGTAACTGTGCAGCTACCACTTAACTGGTTAAAGGCAAAATTCTTACGGTTACCCATGGTCTGTAATTTAGGTTAAGTTAATATTTAAAGACTCTTCTTGAGTATCACTGTCATATATCCGTCATATCATCAGAGTAACATAGCTATGCCTTCCAGGCTCCCCATACCTCACAAATGAGTTACAATTCTGCCAATACCAGGAGAGAAAAAAATGTTCAACGTGTCCGTGATGATATCTCAGGTTGTAGCATTCTTATTCCCCTAACTACCAGGTTCAGATTTAATACCCAAGAAGACTGCAAAATGTATTTACTAAATGTTCTTCTAGATGTAGTTTCATTGCATTACAAATGTACATTGTAGTCATGGGCGTAGCGAGGTGGGTGCACGGGGGTGCGCTTTCACCCCCCTTGATTTTCGACCAATTAACACTAGATAAAATGAGATTTTTTCTATCTAAAATTAGGTGTAAAATGTTAAAAGTAGATGTAAAAAATTAAAAAAATTACATTAAGCCCGCCATACCCAATTGATGTGATATATCAATTTATCAAATACCTGTCCCAGTGGACATAAATTCTCAACTTGATTTGAATGAATCCCCTTTGTTAAATTAAAAATTTTAAATAAATATTGTTGTATTGTTGCTTAGATCAGTTGGAACACAATTCATAATTTGTTAACAGGTCTGAAGAAGGTACAGTGTACCGAAACAGCTGTCACTGAATTATATAATAAATATGAAAATAAAATAAAACTACGTTTTATTTTTATTTAATTAATGAATATGGATTTTCATCAAGTAAACACCAAATCAATTGATTAATTATGTAATTGACATATTATTTACTCGGAGGTTCTAGACTCGTGCTTTAATGTTGAACTGCGCGTATTCGTGCGTGTATGCTTAAAATTGATATAAGAAAATTGTTTGGTAAGTACCTACACAATTTGTATCATTGCAATATTATTTTTTCCCGGATAGTTTAGAATTCATCACATCCGAAGAAAACATACCCACCATTTACTCATCTAATGATATTGACAACTAGTTCGGGAGAACAGAGCTACTGAGTAAAGAAGATAATGTGAAAATTCTGACAAACTGCCGGAGTCCATCCGAAAACAACAATTTCAGTAAAGGTGCTGAACATTTAAGACAAATTCAAGCATTGTTGGATCCAACAGTATTCATCCTGGCTAAAGTATTCCGTAAGACTCAAAGGTGCACTCTATATATGTTGTGTTCTATTCTCTCCACATTTTGTGGGGAATGTTAAAGGATCATTCATAGTGAGGCTCTTCTAGAAGTTTTTTTTCAAAATGCATAAATTCGCCAAAAAAAAACTACTTTGTGAAAGCCGCTGGAATGTGGAAACTGCGCAGTCAACACACTTGTTTTTAAATGAGGTCCCTGCTAGCCAAAATCTCGTAAGTTGCATTAAGAAGATTGCGGCGGATAACTTGTAATATTTGTTTTCCATCTTGGATACAATTATCTTCAGTGGCTTGCATGACTTGCATTTAAGGAGTAAAAACTGGACGAAGGCGTCTTCAGGGACTTGATTCAGTGGAGAATTGATGCCGGTGATGTAAGCTTATAACGTCATTTAATCGCCAAGAATGTTACCTACCTTTCTCCACAAATTAAAAATGAATTGATTGAATTATGTGACTTGAGATAAAGAAAATTATTGAGGATGATCTAAAAAATGCCAGTGCTTACAGTGTTTTAGCTGATAAAAGCTGTGACGTTTCTGAAACGAGCAATTGCCCACTGGTGTGCGGTTTTTAGATGAGAAACTGAATAAAATTAAAGAGGTAGACATTTATCCACTCAAATGTGTCGGCAAGGGCTATGGCGGCTGCTCAAAAATGGCAGGAAAAGACAACGGGGAACAGAAACGTCTGCGTGAGTTTTTTTACCCTAAAGTTATTTACTTCCGTTGCGCGAGCCACAAAATCATTCTTGTGGTAAAGGATTTGAATACTGTGCCCAAGGTGAGAAACACAGTTGGTTAATGATTTAAGTATGTCATAATTTCACTTAAAATATTTCACTTTTCTTTAATTTTGAAGTTTTACTATAATGTTTTAATTACTATAGTATTAAAAGTAATAATGATTAAGATAGCTACAATCAAGGATATTAAAACTTTTTCGAGACTCGCCGTTGAGAAGATATCACGTCACAAGCATCCCCATCGCAACAATATAAAAATTATTGGGATATGTAACACTTTTTGGAATTGATGAACGGCCTGGTATTGATTGCCGTAGAAAGAAACGCACCAAGCCAAAGACAAGCTGATCAGTCGCATGCTGCTGCAAATTGAAGCACTTTCATCTTTTATTTGTGCCTGATAACAAAATATCCTAGTCATTTGGAACCTGTCGTTAATTCGCTTCAAGCCGTGGCTATAGATTTAATTAAATGCACAGCCCATGTTGAAAGCATTAAAAGCATGGTAATAGATCATCGCAAAAAGGGTTATGAGATCTCTGAAGGCATCATGAAAGAGATGGAGATTATTGCTTCTGACCTATAGGTGTAGAAATCACACTACCAAGAATATCCAATAAGCAGACAATTCGAGCTAATCTATATTGTAATCCCGAAGATTACTTTAAGGTGGCCATCTTCAATCCCCTAGGACTCTTTTCACACAGCTTTGTCAGACAGATTTGGAGAACAAACAGGGTCCTGCTTTTGAACTTAAAAACGCTGCATCCTAAAAACCTAAAAACTTCTCTGAAAGTGCCCAAGCAATATAAACTAAATTTCAGAGTATTATAAAATCGAGGGTTTATCCACCGAAATTGTACTATGACACCGTATATAGATGAAACGGCGACAAGGATACAGAAGGTGATTTTGTTAACATCGTGGACGAGTGCGATTTTTTCCCATCCATCAAAAAAGCAATTGTAATACGCCTGTTTTTACCACGCACTACAGCGTCGATTGAACGCACTTCTAGCATCCTAAGAAGAGTGAAGACACGGTGCCGTTCTATAATGACAGAAAATCGCCTGCTCGTCTGCAAAAAAAAAAAATATTAAAAATGATATTGAAAAATTCAAACAAAGTGTACTTAAAAAATGTTATCAAACGAAAAGGCGAGTCGAACTGTGTATACAGTAGTACTTTATTATTAGCTATAATGTAGCTAATAGTATCAATACAATTAAGTATAAAAATTAAGAAGTAATCTTGACAAAAAATTAAATTCGCCAAAGACTAAAAATTCTGCAATTATTTCACTATTATTCTTCATAATTCTACTTCAATAGTGCTGTAGTTTTCTTCCAAAATATTGAGGCTAGTTTCAAAAATGAAGGTAGTATTTTGTATTTTTGATTTGTACGTTTGTACCCAGAAGGTATACAGTTGAAAGTAAATTGCACACGCTTAATCCACTGCTGGCTACGCCCATGATTGTAGTAATGTTTTTTGTAAAGGTTGGTCTTACATTCTGGTTTGAATCTTCTTTTATTTCATACTATGTCTAATTTGATATGTTTATGTTATTAAAATTAGTGTAGAAAATGTACTATTACAGTTCTCAAACCCGTTACCACATGTTACTTTTGTCAACATAAAAACTGAAACGTAGCATCTGGTGACTTATTTTAACATAAAAAAATATTAAATGTACTATATATATATATAATATATACAGGGTGTAAATGAATTATATCGCACAAATTTAACTGCTTACAAATGGGTAATATACAAGTAATTTTAGATAGGAAACCAATGGTCTACGAGTGAAAATGGGCTAGCTATAGGGAATCAAAGTAATCGACATATATTACAGATAAATCAACAGGAGAGCAAAGTAGGAGAGAAAAATATACTAAAATAACTTCAGATCTTAGTATTAATTCCGAGATCCTGATTGCTAATAATTCATCAACAAACATTTATGAAATATTGGGTTATCAAATTCCTCAAAATGTCAACTTAGCAGATGATTGCACACCACTGTGTTGGTTAAAGTAGAATCGGTACAATGAGAACCTTAGCTCGGAGTGAAACACGCAGCATCTGTAATAGTTAACATGTGGCTTAATGGTTAAAGTGATGGATTTGAGATTCGACACTGATTGTTCAAATCACGGCAGGCCACTTTTTTTTTTCCCCCCTGCTCGTGTATTGTGATATGTTGACACTGAAATTTGTTCGTATAGGCGTGTGTAAAATATCTATTTCCATATTGGTTATTACATTAACATCTGATTATAAGTTACTTCAGTAACAGTCGCATTATATGAAAGAATCATGAAACATATTTACAGTTATGCAGAACTTGCCGAAATTCATCTGATTTATGGTGCAGCACAAGGTATGGTGCAGGGCTGCTGCAATGTACGTGGAGCAGTATCTGAATAGGCGCCATCTTCACCGAACAACCTTCCAGTCTCTTGATAGGCCTTTGTGGGACATTGAAGGTAAACAGAGTAGACGCCGGTGAAAGACATACGCGCCGCATTGCAAAGTTCGAAGGAAATGTTTTTCATATGGTGGAAGATGATCCTTCGACTAGCACTCGTGCTATCACATGTTTAATGGGACATGACCATCAAACTGTATGGAAAGTCCTGCATGGATATCAGCTGTATCCCTTTCATCTGCAAAAAGTACAAGTCTTACAGCCAGTGGACTTCGCTCAACGGGTACAATTTTGTAATTGGGGTTTGCTGCAGCTCCACACTTCTTTTCCTCTGTGTTATTCATTGATGAGGCAATATTTAATACGGATGGGCTGGTTCTGAACTCAAAGAACAGTCAGTCATGTATGGGATTATGAAAATCCTCATACCATCTTCGAGAGGGGTCACCAGCAAGAGTTTTTGTGAACGTGTGGGTAGGTGTAATTTCTGACCACATCATTGGCCCCTACCTCTTGCTCAGAGATTAAATTGCGTCATGTTTAAGACATTTAAGAGCACGTCCTACCTAGATTGCAAGAAGAAGTTCCTTTTTCACATCAGGCTCCTCCCTATTTCTGCTGCAATATGCGACATTATTTGGATGAAGTGTATCCTGGCCGCTGGATATAGGAAGAGGTAGTTCAGCTATAGTGTGGCCAGCTCGCTCTTCAGATCTCTGTCCACTTGATTATTTTTGTGGGGACACCTGTAAACACTGGTGTATGCGACCCCTGTTGATACAGATGAACTGTTAGTTGCACGCATAATCGCAGCATGTCATGTGATTCCCAAGACACCTGGTATCTTGAACGGGGTACGAGAATCCTTTAGTCGCTGATGTCGTCAGTGTTGTGAGAATGGAGCTGGCCAATTTGAACAATTTCTCTAATGAGTCTGTAGGTGCTTTAATTTTTTCTGGTTTACTCATATGTATTGTTTCTTATTTCCAATAACATTATGTATGTCATGTGCACATACACAGTATCTCTTCATGTTATTATTCTAGAGATCACTGCACTATCATTTATCTAAGTACATAAGTATTGTACAGTACAATTGTACATTTTATTTGCGAAACATATTGTACTGTATAGTATGTGCATTATTATTGAGCGATTCCATGAAAATGTCATACCGAGGTGAAAATTTTGAAATTGGCACAGGAATAATATTTTTGGCGTAATATATATCTTTAAGGATCAAATTTTCTGATTCTATAAGATAATGTTTCATAAGTGTATTATTTTAATCTAATATTAGTGGTAGCACTTGTAATATTCCAAACCTGTAAAAAACGCAACATTTTACCAATTTGTTGTTTATAGATTTGGTCGCAGTGGACGCAAGGTAAGCATTGCTTACGCAGGACTAAAAAATTATAAAATGAGAAACATTACTGGAATAATCAGTTTGATTAACATAAATGTCCAATGCAATTTAAAAATAATTTTCGCTATCTGGTCCGTATTTGCGTTGTCAATTTGTTCCATCCAGCTCCCCAGCTATAAACCACTCTTGCGCTACACGAAGAGCTGGGAGCTGCTCGGAAATGATCGTTTGCCGTCATAGTCTTCGTTATCTGTGGTCCTGCACTTTTAAATGTTCGGGTCTTGATGTGTAGTAAAATCTTATTTCAAGTCATAGTTATTCGATTTTAAATAAAACGTGTGGTCCTACATTTCTCAGTCGTAATTTTAGTGTCAATACCGAAGTATTTTTATAATTAAGATGGTTTCATTAAAGTTTAAGTGTATGAACATATTTTAATATTGGAGTGTATATATGTGATATATCTGTAAGGTAAGCACTTCAGCCCCTTGCGTACAGCAGTCAGTGTTGAAAATATGGAAGCTCAGAGCGAGTCAGCGCAAGACAGTGAACAAAGCGCATGTGACTGTGTAATATGCGATGTTCTAAAATGTAACTTTGCCTCGCGCACATTCGAAGATAAGAAACGTATAATACAAAGTGGTAGGCTTACTCCTGAGTTAAATATCGCAACTAAAGCGAAATCTTGTGTAAGGCGTTTCTATTCGCAACTTTACAATAGCAACGTGTGGTTAACAGGGTGTCCTCGTACGCAAAAATTGTACTGTTGGTCATGTCTTCTGTTTATTAATGAAAGATCTGTTTGGAACAGTGCGGGTTATTGCGACATGGGAAACATACACAAAGCCATTAAAAAGCATAGCCTATCTCAAAATCATTTGCTCTCCATTATAAATGAGAAAACTTTCGGTAAGACGAGAATTGAGCATATGATAGACAATCAGAAAAAAATTAGGGATGTGCAACACAATAATCTTGTGAGAAAAAATAGAGACATAATGAGATGCTTCATTGATGTAGTTTGTTTTTTGTCAGGGTAAGAGATGGCATTCAGAGGGCACGACGAATGACGGGACTCTCTGAATAAACGGAATTACGTTGAACTCGTAAAATTACTCAGTGAATATGACGAGAAACTAAAGTATCATTTAGAACATTCTACGACATTTACAGGAATGTCAAATTTAATCCAGAATGACCTAATTGCGTCCATATCAAACATATTATTGGACAGAATAAAGAGGGAGATCAATGAATCAAATTTTATTTCCATTGTTCTAGATGAGGCAATAGACGTAAGTAATTTTTCTCAGCTGTCTCCTGAGTTTCGGTACTTCACTGAGAGCGGCCAAGTACATGAACGATTTTTAGGATTCGTTAACGTTTCTAATGATAGAACAGCCGAGGCACTATACAATATAGCGGTTCAACTGATTCATAATTTCGGATGTGAGAAGAAACTTATTGCACAAAGTTATGATGGAGCAGCTGTCATGGCAAGTCAGTTGAATGGACTGCAATCGAAGGTGAAAACACATTTCCAAATGCTATTTTCGTTCATTCCTTCACCCTTCGACTGAATTTAGTATTATCCCAATCCGTGGCCATCATAAAGAATGCAATTGTTTTCCTTACTTTGAATGGACTAGCTGGTTTCTTTTCAAAATCAACCAAAATAACACGGGTTCTCGATGAAGAAATAAAGAAGCGGTTGCCAAGAGTGTCTTCGACGCGGTGGAATTATGGTTCTCGTTTGGTTGGAACAGTACATGAGCATGGGAATGAACTAATTACTATCTTTAGAAGAATTACAGATCCAGATGAGAATTGGGATCGGGAAGCCTATATTGCTGCCCGTGGATTTTTAATCACAATGCAAGATTTTGATTTCAATTTTATACTTAATACGTTTGTTAATATTTTCCCTCTAACAGACAGTTTATTTGATATATTGCAGACAAACATTCATGATATAGGTTACTGCATAAATAAAATGAAGGAATTGAAAGAAATCTTACAAAACAAACGCGAAGAGTTTGAAATAAATATGGGAAAAACGAAACGAAACTTCAGATTTCAACGAACTATTTCCCAAACGTTCAAGACATTATGAAACCTTTGACACCAAAGCAAAGTATAGACAAATTTACGTGCAGATTTTGACACTATATTGGGTTAATTTAATTATAGATTCAGTAATTTAGATTCATTGTTATTTTGGAACTTTTTAATGTAAAATAATTCGACATGAATAAACATTGTTTTCCGGAAATTGCATTTCAATCGTTAAAAGACAGCTATGGAAATGTTTTCGAATTTTCTTCATTGAGATCACTGCTTGTCGTTACATTTATTTCAGAAGACATGCGCCACAAGAGTGTTAGTGATCTACCTCAAGTCCATTAGATCAAATGATCTACAAACAGCATATTGTGAAGTACTAAAACTGTGTGAATTAACTTTGAACTTCCCTGCAACAAGTTCTGTCAGTTGAACGAAGTTTTTCTACTTTAAAAAAGACAAAAAAAAACTACGTGCATAATTCTCAAGTTCAAGAGAGACTTACAAACTTAGCAGTACCATCCATTGAAAGAGGAATTCTGAACCAGTTGAAGCAAGAGTCTACATTTTATGATCTTGTAATTGGCGATTTTGCCAGAAGGATAGGAGGATTCAGCTTCATTACATATAAGGTAATTAGATATTTAGAGATAATATTTTATGATTAATTGATTAATTAAATTGAAAAAGGGACTAAGCGCCAAAAATTGAAAAGGAACTCATTTCTTTTCATGACATTGGAAACGGAACATAGCATCTTTCAGTAGAGAGAAAAAAAAAATTGGCACCTATTCCCAAATTGCTTACCCTAAAAAATGTTCAATACACGCCACTGTTTGGTAGTATTAATTCGTTTTATTTTACAAACTCTTTTGTTAAACGATGCTTGTCCTACCTAGTCGTAAATGTAATAATATTAATTGCATTCTAATGTTTCTATATACCTTAAATGTGTCCTATAATTGTTAACTACAAGCTATGGTCAGTCAGTCACGAAACAACTTATAAAAATTACTGTACACAACATAATTAATTGATGGAATAAAATTTCCTCTTGGATTCTAACGTTATCGGTACACAACTAACAAAAATGTATTGAAGACATTTTCTTGTAAAGTCATTATTTTTCCGCTAGTGTCCCGTGACTGATTGACTTTTTGTCCTATCATATATATGCTAATACGCATGGTGCAGTCAGTTGCTTGCTGCCACTCCGCTGAGGATTAACATAAACATGGTTTAGGAAATCTGGTAGACTGTTTGGCTGAGCTGTTGCATAAAATAATTACTGACCCTTTTTCTGTGTCAATTTGAGCTAAAAGACAGCTAGCGGAAGCTTTTAATTATATTCAGGAAAAAACGTTGCAGTAAGCGAAGCAGCCATACTTGTTGATTTCTCAGAATATTATGCCTACAAGAATAAAATGAGATCCAGGCAGTTCATTGGAAAAATTAGCATATCTCAATATTAACTGCTGTTGCCTAGTTTAGATGGAAGGGGACAGAGAAGTACAGAAGAAATACTTCGTTCTAGTGCAGGTTAAGTTACACATAGCAAGTGTGCTATAGATGTTTCCTATTAACAGCGTTTTTTTATACTATAGTGATTTCTTCCAAACTTGAGGTGATAAAAATTTTCAGTTGGAGCAGCAGGTAATAGAAAATAGGCCTATACAATTAGCAATGTGACACTGCTTACTCGCATATTTGGATTTTGACATAAATGGAATTTCTTTGAATCGTAACAATGGAAAGGGGGCTATAAATGCGATTGGCGGCCAAGTAAAAGGATGGCACGGATGTATGAAAAATCGAGAAAGAAGATACAAAATGGTGCAAAATTATGTAATGTAATCTGTAAAACCAACCAGATAACTGGAGTAACAAAATGATACAGAAGAAGGAAATATGTTTTTAGAAAAACAATTTGAATATCTTGCATCTATCACAACTCAATGCGTATACAAAGTGAAAGCGTTGGACCCGTACGTTATAGAGTATGCACAACTGTCAAACAATCAGCGCAACCAAATTCGTAGTTCGTTGTTAAAAAACTGAATGGCTTGACAGGCCTAGAAAGCCCTTGGCTGCTAATGTCACATCCAAGTATAATCAACACAGATGTGGACACTCATCTAACCCACATATAGCGTGACATGTGGTCAGCATGTCGTATACTCGAGCCGTTATGGCTGATTTTCTCGACCGCAACCGCTAAATATGTAGCTGCCCAAATTCTTCATGATTCTGGGCGGGCACCAATCCCTTTGTGACCGAAATTCCATGAAAATTTTCTTCTCTCATGGGGCTCGAATCAATGCTCTCTATTGAGACATCTTGACTCAAACCATTCAGTTACGGTGTGGAACTTCATGCCTGACAGGAAACATTATTTTTTATTAATGGGTCAAATCAGTTCAAGAGTAGAGAGAGAAATGATTGTATAGCGATCTCGTATATATAATATATATATATATATATATATATATATAAGTAAAGTAAAGTGATCCCACAACAGACCCGGAGGCCCTTGGGGTAGTAGGAGTTAGGGCTCCCACTTTTTCTAGACAATCGGCACTTTATGTCAGCCGGGTTGTCAGCCCTGCGTGACGGCCGCCTTTACCCCAGAACAAGCCGTCTGGTACTCATTTCCGTTAGAGGCTGAGTCGACCCCAGGGCCATAGTGCCGCCAGAGGGTTTGGGTCAGTTTAAAAATCCTGACCCAACGGGACTTGAACCCTCGACCCTCCGGCTTGTAGCTCAGTGCCTTAACCACTACGCTACGGCGTGCCCCCCATATATATGTTATGATGTGAGTCATCAGAACTCGGGCTAATTAGAGTTATTGTTTTTATGGTTATCTAAAAGTAGAATTCAATACGTTAGCAATTGTTTACTAACTACAGCTTATTAATGCGATTTACGATAATTTGTTTTGAATGTACATGCCACTCTGATATATAACTAACTTATTAGAATGTGTATACATCTGGGGGGATTAAATTTTTTATTTCAGTGGTTTAATCTACAATAAAAAATATTAAATATTACTCAGTAAACTGTAGTAAACTCCACTCGAAGCGCGACAGGACCAGAAGGCCCTTGGTCTAACAACCGGCTGCTGGCCTCACTTCCACATGTGTTAATCACAGAGGTAGACGATCATAAGCCAGTGTAGGGGTGACATGTGGTCAGCATGTCGGGTCACCCAAACTCCACTCGAAGCGCAACAGGCCCAGAAGGCCCTTGGTCTAACAACCGGCTGCTGGCCTCACGTCCGCATGTGTTAATCACAGAGGTAGACGATCATAAGCCAGTGTAGGGTGACATTTAGTCAGCATGTCGGGTCACCAGCCGTTATAGTTGATCTTATCAACCTGGAGTCATTACTTATTGTAGCCACCCAAATGCCTCACGAGTCCCATACTGGCAGAATTCCATGAGAAAATGTCTTCCTCCATGGGGACTCGAACCAGCGCAAGTCCCATAGCTCTGCACCAAGGCTTTCTTGCCTAAACCGCTCGGCTATGGCACCGGACTAAATTGTAATCAGTTACTACATATATATATATATATTATATATATATTACACATGCATACAATTTTAGTAGGGTATATTTAACAATAGAGAAGACACTTTATTATTAAGTATTTAATAGTTTTGTATTTTAACAATTTAAAATGGTACATGGCAAGCGAGTTAATTTAATTACATTATTGATTTAAATTAATATTTATTTTACAGAATTTTCGTAGAATTGATAAAGTATTTGCAGTTCTTTATTATTCTCTGTTATTCAAGCTGTTTATCTACTTTTGTAGTATTTTGTTACGTTTGTGTAATATTTGCCTTTTGAAATTCTAAATAAAATTCAGATATGTCAGTCAGTCAAAAATAATGTCTGTCAGTCATACATCACATATTAAGTTATAACTTCGGTATTAATTGTGATTTAGGTCTATTTTTTTATTTAAAATGTAACTTAAAATGTGCCCTCCAAACGGTATTTTGGAAAATGAATTAAGAATCACATTTCAGAGAATGATGTAGATGAATATCTTAAGCTGCATGATGAGTTAACATTTATGTCAGTCAGTCACACATTCATTGATAGATAATAAATAGCATTGTTTTTCTTCAGAAGTTGTATATTTAGGTACAATCTTAATCAGACCACTTTTCCTCTATCATATCACTATGTAACAGCTCTAATTTTAACCAATTGTAATATTCATGCAAGCATTTTCCAGGAAAATTGTGTTGTAAATGTCAGTCAGTCACATATGTAATTGCTCTATTACAACCTTTCAAACAATTGTCTGTACAATATGTACATAGATAGTTTTGTAACTCATGTACTACATTCCTTTACCGTATTCTGTAAAATAATGAATAAACAATTAAACCAAAAGTAAATCTACGTACGTAACTAATTTACAGTACGTAGATATTAAAGGAAGAAAGGGGAAAAAAGTGTACACATACTGTAGGTAGTTTCAAACGTGATGCATCAATCTTACATTCATGTCAGTAGTAAGACTGCTATAACCACTGAGCTATACACGCACACTTGTTGCAACTTACAGTCTCTGTATCATATTATTTCCATATTAATTTGATATAATCAATGGCCTGTCAACCATTTTACAAATTGAATCATAATTTGGGACATTTTTATTCGTAGACCATTAGTTAATTATCTCAATATGCTTATATAATATCCCGCTATACGTAGTTAAATTTGTGCGGTATAATTCATTTACACCCTGTATATAAGGGTGTCCCAAGACATAAAGGAGGTTTTTTTACAAAAACAAATATGCATACCTTCTATTGTTTATTCTGTTTGAACTTAATAATTCAAATAACAAATGTTATTTTGATTGGATCATGACTACCCATGCTGACTTCTTGCCAAACTTAAGACATAAAAATTTGTACTGGGTTAGTATAGAAGGATTCTAGAACTAAAAGCTTACTTAGTAAATAAAACATCAGTTTTCTATTTTACAATAAAAAAACATTATTGTTCAAATTTTCTTTTCAAAGTTTGCAAGTAAAGACGTATTTCAAAGCAAGTCTGCATGGGTTGCCGTGGGCCTAAGTGTACCAAATTGTACTTACAATTGTTTTAACATTGTTTATATATATATATATATATATATATATACGATCCCAAAGCAGTAATTTCAGATGTCACTTTTAAATAGGTATCTCTCACCCTTAAAACACATTCATGATATGCTATATAAATAGAAACCTTTAAAGTGTACAGAAACAGCTCATATAACTCATATTAGAAGCATTTTCTTGAGGAAGTTGTATGCTCCTTGTAATTAACATGAAGTCAAGAATATTGTTGAATTAATTTTAGTTCATATTTAATGAGATCTACTCAATACAATATTTCAGTTATGATATATAAATGTATCCTTTTCCAACATCAGAAATAATTCAATAAATGATCATAATCAGTTACCCAAATACAGCATATTTGATATGATATTCTAAATGGCTGCCCTGAACTGAGCATCATAATATGTACACCTGATTATATCTTATTTACCACAACATTATTAATTTTATTAAAAGTAAAGAATTACATTTATTATAAAATAAAATATAGTATGTTACTAGGATGGAAGACTTTTCCTTATACATTGAAAAAATTACAACCTATATGTAATACAATGTCTTCCATCCATCAAATGTAATATATTATTGTGATTTTAGGTGGAACATATAATAATATTTTACCATCCCATTACAAAAAGCTGTAGGCTTCCTTGACTATCTACTATTTAAAGGAAGTTACACTATTAGGTTTATTTTAATTAAAACAAGTTATAATTTTGATTACTCATTACTTATTTTAGGAATTCACACTATGAGCTATATTCATTTAAGTAATATTTTATCTTTCACCTCATATAAAAAAAATTAATTACTCATTTTAACCCTTGACTATTATTAATATTTGTTTATAATCAACAGAACTTTTCATATGAAATGAAGAATGTATGAAAATGAACCATTTGAGTATACCCCAAAAAAAAGCATATATATATATATATATATATATATATATATATAATATTATAAAAATATGAAACAATTTAAAAAATAAATAACCTCAATGAAAAACAATCCTAGAGTTATCAGTTAGCTTAGTGAATGACCACATCTTAACAAGTACATCTTGAAATATGTTCTGAATAGTTTACTAGAACAACACAGAGCAATGGGATTAGCCATGGAACCTATATATAGGAAACCATAAACATCACTTGGTACAATACGAGAAAGTACACCTTCGTCAGGCATCAATTCTGTATCATATATGAATGCACAAATAACGATAGGAGCAGAACTAAATATGTAAACCGCTGTGAGTGTAATATACACTCTTGCACTTCTTTGTCGGGCTTGTCTATGTGAATTTACTACCTCAGCTTCTCCTGGCATGTTCTCTGCACTTTGTTTCAATGAGTAAACAATGAATGTATATGATATTGAAATTATTATGAAAGGTAAAATGCCAATAAATATTGCAGCACAAATATAAACATATCTACAGTTTTCAGCACAGTCACAAGTTTTATATACATAATTTCTTTTTAGTGCAGTTATAGAAGAGATGCTAATTATTATAGCCAAGGTCCATGTACACAGAATACTGTATAAAATCGACATTTTAACTGAATTTTTTCTTTTCAAACAAAATTTAGATGGTTTATTTACTATGCAGAATCGAAATATACTCATCAACATAATAGAATATACAGAAAGATTAAACCCAAAAAAAGACAGTATACCCATAAATTTTCAAATAGGGGTTTCCAAAAATGTTGTTGTTTCTAAATATATTATTTTAAATGTATAAGTAATAGGAATACTTAAAACAAGAATCAACATATCTACAATTGCTAAATTTAGAATTAACATATTTGGCCAAGTTTGTGATTCTTTATGCTTGAGGAAGATAACTATTGTAGTTACATTTCCTATAATTCCAACAACAAAAATTATACCTAATATAGTAAACTGAATATAATAGAAGTGATTTTTAACTTGTTTATAAAATATCTGCCTTTTATAATATTTCATTAACCATTCATTTTCTTTAATGTGAATTTCTGATAAGAATGAATTAAAAATGTCACTCAAATTTAGTGCACACAGAGTTGTTGTACATGTCAATATAATTAAATAATATCATTAAATCTTTACCAAACTGATCAAATTCATTTTCAATTTTTCTTTCTTTGACATTTGAGAATGATATGTTACTCTCTAACCAATTAAATTTCTCAATCTCAGATTTTTCCCACTGCATTATTATTCTATAACTTTCATTATAACACCAACATAAATTTGTATTATCTTTCACATTATACAGTTCATACCTAGCTGTTTGATTAATTCTTGTAGTTCCTTTGCTAATCTGCTCATTCAATGCTTGTATAACAGTGCTGTAACTTAAATTCAAATGATCAAAACATGTGAAGTTAACAGATACCTGTACCAATCCGTTGCAATCACTGATAATAAGATCCAAATAGCTTGTGTTTGTATGGCTAATTACATCCAACATACTTGAACTTGATTTATTATTGATATGAAAAGAATTGTAACAGAAAACTGTTCTGTTTATTAAGCAGTAAAATAGTAGAATTAATAGCATTATTCCTTTTCACAACTATAATCCTCACCTTACTGTAATAAATGTGTGTTTGAAAGTAGGAAATAAGTTATTTATACTTGATAAGATAATGAGGTTGCATATCAACTACTCTAGGTTACCACTATAATTGTTAAGAAAAAATATTTTAATTTGGAATTCGAAACAAATATCAAGTTCACTGCACTAAATACAAAGTAGAACACTCAATTTTTAAAATGTATCCTGTAATTTAAAAATTACCGGTACAGTAACAAAAATATGATGGGTAGAACATAAAATTCTAGATCAATAATATTATATGAACGTCCTGCACATTAGCCGAGTGGTGAAGGCAAGAAGCCATTGACACACAGCTAGATCAAGTCCCCATGAGGGAAGAAATTTTCTCATGGAATTTCGACCAGTATGGGACTGGTGCCCACCCAGCATCATGAGGCAATTGGAGCTATAATAAGTAACAAGTCCAGTTGAGAATACCAGCTATATTGGCTGTGGGACCCGACATGCTGACCACATGTCACCCCTACACTGGCTAGATGATCATCTACCTCTGTTATTAACACATGTGGATGTGAGGCCAGCAGCCAGATTGGTAGGCCAAGGGCCTTCTAGACCTGTCGCGCTTGGAGTGAGTGAGTGAATATTATATGAATAATTCTAGTATCAAATTAAATATGTCTATGAAGGACAAAAAACCTTAAGAGCTTAATGAATGAGTTGGAGAAAATGCTTTAATATCTCACCTCATAAAGTTGCCTGTCTTCACAATACCGGTTTCAAAAGTATAGTTTTATTTCCTTCTTCAGTCAAACTCCAACTGTCGAAATTTCACTGTTAACATCATCTTCTGAACAGATGGTGAAATTTCGACAGATGCAGTTTGACTCAAAATGGAAGTAAAACTTTACTTTTGACACCGGTATCGTGAAGACACGCAACTGAGATGTTAAAGCATTTTCTCCAACTCATTCATTAATGTAAATATCTCATAGTGTTTCCTCGCATTGTAATTTTGATTAAAAACCTTAAGCAGTGTTTCTTAGACTGTCTTTTTATACCTGTACATCCCCACTTTGGGCTTTGGTGCTCCCTTGTGGGAGTTTATTAACCATACTAATTTATTTGTTCTTAATTCCCTAGCGATCTCAGTGAGTGATAAGTAGTTAGCTCATTGCATAAAAAAACATCTGGTAGGAAAATACAGTATTACTTGAACAGATAAAGCTGATTAAGTTTTACTCAGAGGCTCTAATTTAGCCTTGAGTTTCTTTTATGAGCCTGAAAGTCTTCTGCTTCAACCTCAGAAGTGGATTACAATTCTGCCAATACCAGGAGAGAAAGCCAAAAATATTGCAAGCATTGAACAAAAAAAAAAATGTCAATATGTAATGCTACCGGTAGCTCAGGTTGTAGCATGCATATTTCCTAACTACTAGGTGTAGGTTTAATGCCCAGGAAGAGTGGAAAAATTACAAAATGTTCTTCTAGATGTAGCTTAACACATTACAAATGTACATTGTAGTAATGTTTTCTTTTTTGAAGATTGGTCCTACATTGTGGTTTAAATCTTCTTTTATTTCATACTATGTCTAATTTGATATGTTTAAGTTATTAAAATTGGTGTAGAAAATGAACTATTACAGTTCTGAATCCCTTTATTACAGGTTATTTTTACCAACACAAACACTAAAATGTAGCATGTGGTGACTCATTTTAACATAAGCAATATTAAACATACTCTGTATACAGGGTGTTAAAAAATAATGTTTCCAACGTTTGAAGGATGGTAGAGGAGGTAAAAAAAAACACTTTTTTATCTGATAAAACTTTGGCATATTCACCATTTTGCTGCTAGATGGACCTTGGTGTAGATGCCTTGACTTCTGTCACAACATGCACTGGTTAGTTCTGTTGTGCTGCTATCTCTGCAACAAATTGAAAGGGTTATCACGGTATCAACGAAGACCTGCTACGAAGACTTGCTACGATAAGTACAATAAGTATGTATGCATTTATTATCTATTCTCGTGCCTCAGCATACCTGCAATATTGAAACATGTTTATGTTTGTACTACATAGCAGTCTCCATTTGTTGTAGAGCACCGTACACAACAGATACATCACAGATGGCTGAGTACACTCTAAACGAGCTTATGGACATGCATCTTCTGTATGGGGAGACAAGTGCAGCATGGCACCTTTATGCAGAAAGGTTTCCGATGAGGAGGTTACCATCTCTCAGCTCCTCGTCTGGTTGTTCCCACATGTCCAGTTGCATGCATATGGGATAAATTCATTGAAACAGAACATGAGATGGTAATCTCCTCATCAGAGACCTTTCTGTGTAAAGGTGCTGTGCTGCACGTGTCTCCTCATACAGAAGATGCATGTCCATAAGCTCGTTTAGAGTGTACTCAGCCATCTGTTATGTATCAGCTGTGTACAGTACACTACAACAAATGGAAACAACCATGTAGTAAAAACAATAATCACAATTCAACATTGCAGGTTTGCTGAGGCACAAGAATGGATTTTAAATGCAAAATTAGTAACTGTACTTAACATAGCAAGTCTTCGTTGACACCATGATGACCACTTCAACTTGTTGCAGACACAGCAGCACAAACAGAACTAATCAGTGTGTGTTGTGACAGAAGTCAAGCCATCTACCCATAAGACCATCTAGCAGCAAAATGGTGGCATATGCCAAAGTCTTGTCAGATAAAAAAAAAAGTGTTTGTATTTACCTCCTCTATCATCCCTGAAATGTTGTAAACATTATTTTTTAACATTCTGTATACACAACCCTGAAGCAGTAATTTCAGATCTGTCACCTTTAAATAGACATTTCTCACACTTAAATCATATTCTTATCACATTATGTAAATTGAAACCTTTAAGTGTGCAATAACAGATTACATACTCATATTAGCAGAATTTTCTTGAGGAAGAAGTTTGAAAATCACATACTGCCAAAAATTAACTCGAAGTCAAGAGAATTGTTTAGTTTATATTTAACAAGATCTGCTCAATACAGTATTTCAGTTATGAGTTATATAAAAAATCCTTTTCCAACAACAGAAATAATTCAATAAATGATCGTAATAAATTACCCAAATACAGCATACTTGACATGATATTCTAAATGACTGCCCTAAAGTGAGCACCATAATATGTACACCTGATTATACCTTATTCACACAATGTTACTAATTTAATTAAAGGTAATTTATTATAAAATAAAGTATAGTTTGATACAAGGATAGAAGACTTTTACTTATTCAATGAAAAAGATTGCAACTTATATGTAAAACAATGTCTTCCAACCTTCAATCATAATACACTATTGAAATCTTAGGTAAAACATCTAATAATATTTAACCATCCCCTTACAAAAAAACTGTAGGCACTCTTTACTACTATTGCTATAATTAGATTTGCCCATATAACATACCTGGTGTGGGAAAGGTCCTCCTGTATCAGGATGGCTTACAAAAAATTCCTCAGACCAGCCATTTATGTGGTACTAAGATTTCTTCACAAAATTCTCTTAATTTTTATATATTTTTTCCACTTTTATCTTCTGTTGTTATCCTAGTTGATGCATGAAAACATCATACCATTGTATCTTTTGCCTCCCCACACTCCTATTTCCTGACTAAGTTCCCATACGGTCAGTGAATATGTCCTCTTCTTGGGATCCATTCTTAGTATATGTCCTCCCCAACTCAACTTCATTAATAAATGAGCCGGTGTGAATGAAAGTGGCATAAGTCATAAAATTAACAAAAATGACTTATGTCCATATTTCAAATCCTCTGACATAGTACTATTTATAATGAGAGTGGCTTTAATAATCAGTATCTAAATTTGCCACTAGGAGCATCACTAGTTTACTTTTCTAATAGAACGTATGTTTTGTTGACAATGAAAGTGAAGTAAGTCACTGTTTGTTGTTGTGTACATACCAGTGAGTGCAATTTTGATCATTAATAACTACAAACTGGATATTATTTCCAGTATTAACAGTTTCAGATTCCTACTACAAAAGAAACCTTTACTGCTACAATTTTGGAGTATATGATTTTGAAAAAAGATTCTGGATGTTTTTATGTGTGGAATGAAACAATAGTTGGAAGAGGCTCACAAGACATTTCTTCATGTCTACTGAAGCATTTAAAACTTGATGCAACATGTAACTATTTACAGTGATACATGCGGAACATGATGGGGTATGATCGATGTCATAGACCAAACGTTATTGGTTCCAGGCCATTCATATTTGCCAAATTATTCAGATTTTGGCAGTGTAGAGTTGGTAGCAAAAGGAAAGATCATCTATGTTCCAGAAAACTGGCATGACATCATGGCAAAGTGTAGAAATAAAAAGAATTTCATTGTAAGTGAAATGAAAAATAAGATTTTTTTACTGCTAATTTAGAGAGAAATATGGGCAAGAGGAAGAAAAACACTGAAAACAATCCTGTAAACTGGTTGAAAATTCACAATTGATCAGACTACAAAAAAAAAACAATCCTTACAAAATAATGTACAAAGAAACATTACTAGATACGGTGACGTTTGATGTCCTAGACATGAAGCCGACTGGAAGAAAAGGAAGGTCTGTAGCTTTAAAGAATGTGCCATACAAAAAACTTCATCCAACAAAGAGACCTGTTGGGAGTTGAAAAAGCAAGACATGATCTATCTGTTACCATTTATTCCTCCGGTGTATCACACATTTTTTTTAATCTAAATACCTCCGATGATGTTGAAGATATTGGATCTTTGCCATACCATGAAGAGATAATCGATTAACCTAACAATAATAATAATAATAATAATAATAATAATAATAATAATAATAATAATAATAATAATAATAATAATAATAATAATAATAATAATAATAATAATAATAATAATAATAATGATGATGATGATGATGATGATGATGATAATGATAATGATAATGATAATGATAATGATAATGATAATGATAATCATTTTATAATGATAATAATGATAATATAATAATAATAATAATAATAGTAATAATAAAAGTAATAATAACAGTAATAATAACAGTAATATAACAGTAATAATAACAGTAATAATAACAGTAATAATAACAGTAATAATAATAATAATAATAATAATAATAATAATAATAATAATAATAGTAATAGTAATAAAGTCAGTAACAGAACACATTTTGAAAACCAAAAATGAATATGGTATATTCAACATGCAAAATGTAACACGATATACATTATAAATGTACAACACAATACATTCCTTACCCAGATTTAAGTTGTTATGATTGACTTTTCCTTGCACATGTTTAGAGTGAAAGTGGCTTAAGTCAATCTTGCCCAATTTCTTGTATGTTATATAAAAGATACAGAATCCATGTTGGTAGATTAGATTAACCACTTACTAGTAGATATTTTCCAGTTATCGGTATTGCAATGTCGTTTTATTTGATTTTTTAGTAACAATTTTAACAAACTATTATATTACTCAAATCTGCACTAAATTGACTTATGCCACTTTCATTCCCACCTGCTCAAATATCAATTGAATTGTGAATTCTTCTTACCTCATATATCTATGTTATTTAACACAGAACCATGGTATTAAGAGTCTTCACTCCCATCCTCAGCTGTTGTTACGACTGTTGATTCTTCATCATGCCGGTCATTTTCTAAACTGCCATCTAGTGTTGATTTAAAGAGCTTTGTAATCAAATTTTGTTCATCTGGAGACTCAAAATTCATGGATCTAAGATGGTTTTTCTGAATGTGTATCTTTTCCCAAACTGTTAATTCTAAAAGTTTAGATAGATGTTTCAAAATTTAGCATTTTTTTCAATCCTGTGATTCTCTAATAAACTAAATGCTGCTATTGCTGATTTTTCAATTTCATTAAAATTAACTAGAATATTCTTAGGAATATTTCCATCAAAATTTTGATTAATCCCCTCACGAAATTTTATTCTAGTGAGTACTTTGCCATGTTCGCTGAGTATGTCTTCTTTCTTCTCCTGTCTCTGCACATGATGTTGAACAGCTTCCATTCCATCTTCCTCTGGCAGATTTGTATTGTGGTTATTTCATTTTTGCTAAGTGACCATAACTGTGATTCATATAGTAGCATCAGCAAAATACACATATCCATGACATTCTTCTTAACCTCCATATTAATTGATTTGTTTAATAAGATAAATTAACTCCAAAATTTCCTCCATGCTAACATAACTCTTCTCTCAATTTATTTTTGAATTTGGCTGTTAAATTTAATTGTTTGACATAAAGTGACATGTTCTTTAACATACTCAATTTCATCATTGCCAATCTGGATTGGTATTTCATCACTGTTATTCTTTATTTTCGTTCTTGTAACATCGATTTGAAGGCCCATTTGTTTTCTATGTCAACAATGTTTTTTTTATAAATTTCCTTGGCCTCTTCTATGTGCTTCTGTTATGAAAGTGACGTATTCTGCAAAACAGAGGTTATAAAGCTTTATTACATTTATACTGATTCCATAATCTTCCTTTATTTTACAGAAGAGTTCTTTCATTAAAGATATGAACAATATCGGAGATATCGGGTCCCTCTGTTCGACTCCTCATAATGTGATTTCTCCCCCCATGTTGTCTTTCTTGACTCTTGCTCTGTTGTTTCGGTACAGTTTACCAAGAAGCCTGACATATTCCCATTATTTTGTTATTTATTTGTTATCAAAAAAATTATTCATTTGGAGTGATGAATACATGATACAAAACCACATGATTATTCCCAAAGAAAAAAAGGAACAATGAACTGACTATACAAAAAATAAAAGTATCACACAATTAAAAAAAATAAATAACCTCAATGAAGAGCAATCCTAGAGTTATCTGTTAGGTCAATGAATGACCACATCTTAACAAGTACATCTTGAAATATGTTCTGAATAGTTTACTAGAACAACACAGTGCAATGGGATTAGACATTGAACCTATATACATGAAAACAGAAACATCAAATTGTACAATACGAGAAATTACACTTCCCTCAGGTATCAATTCTGTACCATCAATCATTGCATAAATACCGAAAGGAAATGTACTAAATATGTAAACTGCTGTGAGTGCAATGTTTACACCCTTGCACTTCTTTGTCGGGCTTGTCTATGTGAATTTACTACCTGTGCTTCTCCTGGCATGTTCACTGCACTTTGTTTCAAAGAGTAAACAATGAAAGCATACGATAGTGAAATTATTATGAAAGGTAAAATGCCCATTAATATTGCAAGCACAAATATGAATATATCTACAGTTTTCAGCACAGTTACAAGTTTCATTATATATTTTTTTTAGTGCAGTTGCAAAATAGATGCTAACTACTATAGCCAAGATCCATGTACACAGAATACTGTACAAAATCGGCTTCTTAACTGAAATCTTACTTTTCAAACAAAATTTAGATGATTTATTCAATATGCAGAAAACGAAATATACTCATTAACATAATAGAATATACAGAAAGATTAAAATCCAAGAACATATAATACATTAATAAATTTAACAAATAGAGCTTTTCAAAAATGTGTTTTTCCAAATATATTATTTGTAATGCACAATTTGCAGGAATACAAAAAACAAGATTCAAACATATCTACAATTGCTAAATTTAGAATTAACATATTTGGCCAAGTTTGTAATTCTTTATGCTGGAGGAAGATAAATATTGTGGTAGCATTTCCTATAATACCAACAATAAAAATTATACTTGATATAGGTAACTGAATATAATAGAAATGATTTTTAACTTGTTTATAAAACATCTGCCTTTCATAATATTTCATTAACCACTCATTTCTTTACTGTGAATTTCTGATAAGAATGAACTAAAAATTTCACTCAAATTAGCACACACAGAATTGTTGTACATGTCAATATAATTAAATAATATCATTAAATCTTTACCAAACTGATCAAATTCATTTTCAATTTTTCCTTCTTTGACATTTGAGAATGTTACATTACTCTTTAACCATTTAACTTTCTCAATCTCAGATCTTTCCCATTGCATTATTATTCTGTAACTTTCATTATAACACCAACATAAATTTGTATTATCTTTCACATTATACCGTTCACGCATAGCTGTTTTGATTAGTTCTTATAGTTCCTTTAATAATCTGCTCATTCAGTGCCTGTATAACAGTGCTATAACTTAAATTCAAATTATCAAAAGATGTGAAGTTAACAGTATACCTGTACCAATCTGTTGGCAGTCACTGGTAATAAGATCTGAATTAGCTTGTGTTTGTATGCCTAGTAATATCCAACACACTTGAAAACCCGATTTATTATATATATATAAATAATTGTAACAGAAAACTGTTCTGATTATGAAGCAGTAAAATAGTACAGTTAGTAGCATATTCCTTTCCCACAACTATTAATGCCCAACTTATTTTAATAAATGTCTGTCTAAAAGTTGAAAATAATATATTTAAAATTGATAAGATAATGAGGTGTGCATATCAGCTACTTTCGAAGTATTACTATTATTTGTTCAGAAAAGAATATTTCAAACTGAAATTTAAACAAATTATAAGCTCACTTTATCAAAAACTACAGTAGAATACAACTCAATCTTTAGGAATGTAACTATTTGGCCAAGTTTGCAATTCTTTAATGCTTGAGGACGATAAATATTGTAGTAACATTTCCTATTATTCCAACAAACAAAATTTATAATTAATATAGGGATCTCAATACAATAAAAATGATTTTTAGCTTGTTTATAAAACATTTGTCTTTCATAATATTTCATTAACCACTCATTTTGTTTAATGTGAATTTCTGAAAGGAATAAATTAAAGGTGTCACTGAAATTAGCACACACAGAATTGTTGAACATGTTCAATGTAATTGAATAATATCATTAACTGTTTACCAAACTGATCAAATTCATTTTCAATTTTTTGTTGTTAGTTACTTGAGAACGATACATTACTCTATAACCATTTATCTTTCACAATCTCAGATTTTCTCCCACTGCGATGATTATTCTATAACTTTCATTATAACACTAACATAAATTTATATTTCCTTTCACGTTATACAGTTCATGCACACCTGTTTGATTGATTGTTGTAGTTCCTTTGCTGAATCTGCTCATTCATTGTCTGTATAACAGTGCTGTAACTTAAAATTCAAATTATCAGAAGATGTGAAAATTAACAAATACCTGTACCAATCTGTTGCAATTCACTGGATAATAAGTTCCGAATAGCTTATGTCTGTATGGTTAGTAACATCCAACATACTTGACCTGATTTATCATTGATATGAAAAGAATTGTAACAGAAAACTGTTCTGTTTATTAAGCAGTAAAATAGTAGAATTAATCGGCATTATTCTTTTTCACAACTATAATCCTCAACTTACTGTAATAAATGTGTGTTTCAAAGTAGGAAATAAGTTATTTATACTGATAAGATAATGAGGTTGCATATCAACCTACTCTAGGTTACCACTATTATTGTTAAGAAAAAATATTTTAAATTGGAAATTCGAAACAAATATCAAGCTCACTGCACTAAATACAAAGTAGAACACTCAATTTTAAAATGTATCCTATAATTTAAAAAAGTCCCAGTACGGTAACTAAAAATATGATGGGTAGAACCTAAAATTTAGATCAATAATATTATATGAATGTCCTGCACCATAGCCAAATGGTGAAGTCTAGAAGCCTTGACACACAGCTATGGGACTTGTGCTGGTTCAAGTCCCCACGGGGAAAGAAATTTTCTCATGGAATTTCGACCAGTATGGGGACTGGTGCCCACCCAGCATCAGGAGGACAATTGGGTAGCTAACAATAAGTAGAAACTCCAGGTTGAGAATACCAGCTATGTCGCCTGGCGGACTCGACATGCTGACCACGTGTCACCCCTACTCTGGCTAGATGATCATCTACCTCTGATATTAACACATGCGGATGTGAGGCCAGCAGCCGGATGGTAGGCCAAGGGCCTTCTAGACCTGTCGCGCTTGGAGTGAGTGAGCGAATATTATATGGAATAATTCTAGTATCAAATTAAATATGTCCTATGAAGGACAAAAAACCCTAAGAGCTTAATGAATGAGTTGGAGAAAATGCTTTAATATCTCACCCTCGTAAAGTTACCATCTCTTCACGATACCGGTTTCAAAAAGTATAGTTTTATTTCCTTCTTCAGTCAAACTCCATCTGTCGAAATTTCACTGTTAACATCATCTTCTGAACAGATGGTGAAATTTTGACAGCATGCAGTTTGACTCAAAATGGAAGTAAAAGTATATTTTTGACACCGGTATCATGAAGGACACACAGCTGAGATGTTAAAGCTTTTTTCCAACTCATTTATTAATGTAAATATCTCATAGTGTTTCCTCACATTGTCATTTTGATTATAAACTGTCTTTTTATACCTGTACATCCCCACTTTGGGCTTTGGTACTCCCTTTGTGGGAGTTTATTAACCATGCTAATTTATTTGTGTCTTAACTCCCTAGGCCTCTCAGTGAGTGATAAGTAGTTAGTTCATTGCATAAAAGAGACATCTGGTAGGAAAATAAAGTATTACTTGAACAGAAAAAGCTGATTAAGTTTTACTCAGAGGCTCTAATTTAGCCTTGAGTTTCTTTTATGAGCAGAAAGTCTTCTGCCTTAACCTCAGAAGTGGATTACAATTCTGCCAATACCAGGAGAGAAAGTGAAAATATTGTAAGCATTGAACAAAAAAAAAAACATGTCAATATGTAATGCACTGGTAGCTCAGGTTGTAGCATGCATATTTCCTAACTAGTAGGTTTGGGTTTTAATACCCAGGAAGAGTGGAAAAATTACAAAATGTTCTTCTAGATGTAGCTTCTTTACATTACAAATGTACATTGTAGTATGTTTTTTTTTTTTGAAGATTGGTCTTACATTGTGGTTTAAATCTTCTTTTATTTCATACTATGTCTAATTTGATATGTATAAGTTATTAAAATTGGTGTAGAAAATGAACTATTACAGTTCTGAATCCATTTATTACAGGTTATTTTTACAACACAAACACTGAAATGTAGCAAGTGGTGACTCATTTTAACATAAGCAATATTAATATACTCTGTATACAGGCTGTCAAAAAATAATGTTTCCAACGTTTGAAGGATGGTAGAGGAGGTAAAAAAAACACTTTTTTATCTGATAAAAACTTTGGCATATTCACTGTTTTGCTGCTAGATGATCTTTGGTGTAGATGCCTCGACTTCCGTCACAACATGCACCGGTTAGTTCTGTTGTGCTGCTATCTCTGCAACAAGTTGAAAGGGTCATTACGGTATCAATGAAAACCTGCTATGAAGACTTGCTACAATAAGTACAGTAAGTATGTATGCATTTATTATCCATTCTTGTGCCTCAGCATACCTGTAATGTTGAAACATGTTTATGTTTGTACTACATGTCAGTTTCCATTTGTTGTAGTGCACCATACACATTAGATACATCACAAATGACTGAGTACACTCTAAACGAGCTTATGGACATGCATCTTCTGTATGGAGAGACACGTGCAGCACGGCTCCTTTATGCAGAAAGGTTTACGATCAGGAGGTTACCATCTCTCAGCTCCTCGTCTGGTTGTTCCCACGTGTCCAGTTGCTTGCATATGGGATCAATTCATTGAAACAGAACATGAGATGGTAATCTCCTCATTAGAGACCTGTCTGTGTAAAGGTGCCTTGCTGCACGTATCTCCTCATACAGAAGATGCATGTCCATGAGTTCATTTAGAGTGTACTCAGCCATCTGTTATGTATCAACTGTGTACAGTACACTACAGCAAATGGAAAATAAACACAATTCAACATTGCAGGTATACTGAGGCATGAAAAGAATAGTAAATGCAAAAGTAGTTACTGTACTCATCATAGCAAGTCTTCATTCACACCGTGATGACCATTTGAACTTGTTGCACACACAGCAGCACAAACAGAACTAGACAGTGTGTGTTGTGACAGACGTCCAAGCCATCTAGCAGCAAAATGGTGGAATGCCAAAGTCTTGTCAGATAAAAAAAAAGTGTTTGTATTTACCTCCTCTATCATCCGTGCAACGTTGTAAACATTATTTTTTAACATCCTGTATATACATTCCTGAAGCAGTAATTTCAGAGCTGTCACCTTTAAATAGGCATTTCTTACCCTTAAATCATATTCTTATCACATTATATAAATCGAAACCTTTAAGTGTGCAATAACAGATTACATTCCTCATATTAGCAGAATTTTCTTGAGGAAGAAGATTAAAAGTTGTGTGCTGCCAGTAATTAACTCGAAGTCAAGAGAATTGTTTAGTTTATATTTAATAAGATCTACTCAATACAATATTTCAGTTATGAGTTATATAAAATATCCTTTTCCAACAACAGAAATAATTCAATAAATGATCGTAATAAATTACCCAAATACAGCATATTTTATATGATATTCTAAATGACTGCCTTAAAATGAGCACCATAATATGTAAACCTGATTATATCTTATTCACACAATGTTATTAATTTAATTAAAGGTAATTTATTATAAAATAAAATATAGTTGGATACAAGGATGGAAGACTTTTACTTATTCACTGAAAAACATTGCAATTTATATGTAAAACAATGTCTTCCAACCTTCAATCGTAATACACTATTGAAATCTTAGGTAAAACATCTAATAATATTTAACCATCCCCTTACAAAAAAGTTGTAGGCACTCTTTATTACTATTACTAGAATTAGATTTGCCCATATAACATCCTGGTGCAGGAAAAGGACTCCTGTATCAGGATGGCTTACAAAAAATTCCTCAGACCAGCCATTTTTGTGGTACTAAGATTTCTTCACATAATTCTCTTAATTTTTATATATTTCTTCCACTTTTACCTGTCAGTTGCTACCCTAGTTGATGCATGAAAACATAATACCATTGTATCTTTTGCCCCCACACTCCTATTGCCTGACTAAGTTCCCATATGGTCAGTTCATATGCCCTCTTCTTGTGATCCATTCTTAGTATATGTCCTCCCCAACTAAACTTCATTAATAAATATCAATGAATTGTGAATTCTTCTTACCTCATATATCTATGTTATTTAACACAGAACGGTGGTATTAAGAGTCATCAATCCCATCCTCAGCAGTTGCTATGATTGTTGATTCTTCATCAAGCCAGTCATTTTCTAAACTGCCATCTAGTGTGATTTAAAGAGCTTTGGTAATCAATTTTGTTCTTTCTGGAGACTCAAAATTCATGGAATCTAAGATAGTTTTTCTGAATGTGTATATTTTCCCAAACTGTTAATTCTAAAAGTTTAGATAGATGTTTCAGAGTTTAGGTTCTTTCCGATCCTGTGATTCTCTAATAAACTAAATGCTCCTATTGCTGATTTTTCAATTTCATTAATCTGAACTAGAGAATAATGTTAATTCCATCAAAAATTTGATTAAATCCCTCACAAAATTTTATTCTAGTGAGTACTTTGCCAAGTTTGATGAGTATGTCTTCATTTCTTCTCCTGTCTCTGCACATGATGTAGAGCAGCTTCCTCTGGCAGATTTGTATTGTGTGTTGCTAAGTGACCATAACTGTGATTCATATAGTAGCATCAGCAAAATACACATATCCATGACATTCTTCTTAACCTTCATATTAATTGATTTGTTTAATAAGATAAACTTTAAGTCTGTTACGCGAGCGCGTCTGTTAAGCCCCTGCGTAATGATAGCGTTAGGTTCACTATGTTTAAGTGGTCTTTGGCCCGAGCGGTTGGCTTGGTTTTGGAGGAAAAGTTCTACAATTAAACATGTTAAAAACACAGTAAACGAAAAATAACATTATTTATTAAATAATACCACAACATAAAGAAAATTAAATCAAACATCTAAAAACACTGTTATTAAAGTCAGCTGAAATCGCCACATTGTCAAACGTAAACATATTCAAAATATTAAAATGCTGAAATTCAAGGAGTAAGAGAACAACCATGTTAAAATATTCAACTTTGTTAGTTATTTGAATGAAGTTCCTTGGACCATTTGGTCCTTATTCAATTCTAAGTCTTAAAATGACCAAAAATCATAAAAAGTCATATTACCAATGTAGACGCCACCGTCCCGTTGGCCCCGCTGAGGGGACCGCAATCGGTCCCGCAGCCGTTCTGCCTTCGTTAAAAAAATCGCCTACATTTATATGATAAACTTTAACTTTCTAATCGGGGGAAACTTGGGTGGAAAGTTAGCTTTTTCCCTTCAATACATGTGGGGTTTTTTCCATCGGTTTTCACTTACTCTTTCACATGATCTAGTTCAAAACCTTCATCTATGTCAAAATGGAAAACTTTGTCCCACTTTCTCTTTGTCCCACTTTCTCTTCTTGCAACTCCATTCACCCCTATCTAATGTGGACATCTCTGATCTTTCTGACTAAATAATGTTGATATGACTTTACATCCTGGAATCTTGTGACATGGTTTTGATCCAGGATATAAAACCTTATAGATTTTTACTAGCTTTTTTTATATTTAAAAGGTCCCTTGAGAAAAGACTAAATTGTATTTCAATGCGGTTATTTATTTCCTAATTTCTGATATAGTAAACAAACATATATGTATATCCTTTATCGGTTTTTTTATAGTATTTATTATTATGGTAGTTAGGCCCTAGTGTAGGCGTAACATTCCCCCCCCCCCTAAATAAGACTGTAGGGTTGAAAAAACGAAAGTCTTTTTTCCTTCTAGGATATCTCTCGCCTCTCGGGGAATTTGTCCTGACAATTATCTTATTAACTCAACTTTAAGTGGGAGTGGAACTGACGTCATCAATTGGCGATTCCATCTGTCCTGGAAGTATATTGTTCTCATCCTAAGAGGTTAGATCGTTTTTTATTTGTAAATTGCCCCGGATACCTTTAATTGCGTCGAAATATCGATAAGATCTGTTTGCTTAGTGAGAACACTATACTTAAAAAACACAAAAATCACACTAATGTTTATGGCTGAAAACAACACAAAAATAATATCGTTTATAAAAATTCTTCTCGTCTTCGTTCTTCTTCCTTATTTAACCTTCTGTGGTTTATTTTGAAACGACGCACCATTTCACTGTTTTTTTTTATTTCCGACGCACTTAAATACATTTTGTTACTTTTGTTATGCACCTTGACGGTTTCTTTTTTTTGTGATACACTTTGACGGTTCGATTTCGTAAACCGGATCACTTGTAAAATAAAAAAAAATATTATCAGAACTGTGGGTGTCTGCTGGTGCTAGCTTGGAGGTCCAGGTTCGGGTCTGCTTGCCTCGATGGAGGATGCGATGCTCTAATGCTCGAGTCCATTGTTCATTTTCAGCTGCCGTTGGTCCAGGTAGGCCTTTAATTTAGTTTTGTTTAGTTTAAACAAAACCCACTTAGGTCCATGGAGAATTTGTGAAAGGTTTGATAGGAATTAATCTTGATGTGGAGTTTGTTTTCTTGACTCTTCTATAGAAAAATTTTGGAATGTAGGATGTTAGGCCAAGGTTTGGCGTTGGAGAAAGTCATTATTATGTTTTATAATTGTCTGGGTTTGTTCTTTACTGCTAATGAGGTGTTTGCCTCAGTTGATTGCGAGTCTGGACATTCACCCTTCTTATGCTCCGACACGAGATGTGTAGATGGTCCTGGCAGCTGCCCTGCGTCCTTAGATGTACAGGGTGCGGTTGGTCCTTGCAGCGTTATGCTGCCCTCGTCCTCCGATGTATAGGATGTGGTTGGTCCGTGCAGCGGTGGCGCCTACTTAATCTGCCTCCCATCTTGTGGTGTCGTGGTGGTGGCCGCAGGTCCAGGCGTGAAGCTGCAATCTTATGGCATTTGTTAAAACTTGGGAAAACATCGATTATGGGTTTGGTGGTTATCCCGTACTACATGGGTCCGCATCCTCTTTATCATTCCTGGTCATTGAATGTTTAATTTACCTCATTGCATATTAGATGTCCTGGCTTTAGATACTCCTTGTTATCTACATGTATTGTTTAGTTTGGTGCACCCATGTTCCTATTTGTCCTTTATAGCTAGCCTCAAGTTGCAAAGGAAATGCTCTTATGGTTTTTGGCCTTATGATTTATTTCTCACGAATCATTTACGCCCTTATTGCAATTCAAGGTTTTACTAGGTTCAAAAATTGTCAGTATCTCACCGTATCTTACCGCCTGTTTTCAACTTTCCATTGCTTGCTAAAATTTCCAAATTTGCTTTCCCTCTCTAGAGTCCTGAGTTCGATCGAGTGTGCTTGCCTACACATAAATCGCTAGGGCTTTAAGATGTACACTACTACTTTGTACGATTATGTAACCTGAATTCCGTATATCATTCCCCTCGTGAGGTCCTGATTGTGAGAGCATTTCCTTTCTTCTATCCGGGATGCGTCCTGTGCATCTTAATTCTCTCGCTTCTACTCTGCCTGTCGTTTT
>JASPKZ010006250.1:0-35827 GCA_030220185.1 Diploptera punctata | reverse complement strand
TCATTGTTTTTTAAAATCATAATCTGCAACAAGTAAACAAAACTTGAGAGATGTAGAATATTCTTGAAAAAGAACCGCATGTCCCGCTATCTCAAGTCCCTAGTTTAAAGCTAAGATACATTCTTTTGGTAGCAGGTTTGGTGGACACCCTGTATAACTGAATATATAAGTTTCCGACTATGTTCAAACCCTAGAAAGAATGGTATTTATTATGCATTACAATATATTTTTCCTCAGCCCAACTTTTCTGAACGAATGAAAAGTACAATTATATAAACAATAATTCTCCAGTTAGGCCTGTATTAGGATTCGAAGACATATTATTTTACGTACTTTAAGGGCATGAAAACGTATAGGAAAACAGCCCAGAAGATAGGCCAAAAATTAGATGGGAGAGTAATATTGTCCATGATTTGAAGGTAAGTTATAGGGGAATGATTGGAAATATTAGATCAAATACGGATGGATGATGGCATATGACCCGTAGGCGATTATTACCTGTTGGTTCGATAGTGTCAGTGTGTTTATTGGGATGTTTAACTGATTGTATAGATAGAAACCTTGTTTGTATTAAAGTTTAAGTGGAAATAATATCTAGAAGAAATAAACGTGCTTACTTTTTTATGTTATTTTCAATGGAGGGAAATTTGTAACTGAAAATTGTAATCCTTGTCATTGTACTATACAGCTATTCTCACAAAGGGACACTAATTGGTGCAGAATATTTAGTGTGTCACACACCTAATTGTAAAATAAAAGTTTACATGCTGTGCGTGATAGTAAGAAACATCGCCGAATAAGTATTATACCGAAAACTGTCATTATCGGGTAATACGTTTAATTAAAATAGTTATTTACAACGTTATTCGTCTTGTTCATGCTAATATCTTATGTTCCTCATTCAATTCGTAAAGTCGGAACACCTGCTGTGAAGATAAATTGTCTTCATTGTGAAGGCATGTAACGTTTAAAATTTCTTCATTGTTACACATGCGAACTGCTCTCAGGGAAAATTACAAAATATTTTGAATTTGTCGTGGGTTTTAATCCATTGTAATGCGTTATAACCACGGTCGACTCGAAATCAATTATTTTTCTTTATGGCCTTTCCATTGCCGATCAGTGTTCCAAAAGTTCTACCATATGTCATATTGTTTTATTACTTAACAACTGCCCTACAAATTATGTCATAATGAACTGAACATATTTTGTTTTTTATATTCTACTACTCTATAACTCTCAACGAACTTCCTGATGGAACGAAGCTATTGAGATTGTCTCTCAGCGAAACTTATTCTTCTTCTTATCTCATAATTTGCTAGGATTTTCATCATGTTTTATTTTGTAAATCACTCCTCGGAGGAAGACGTATGGATGTGCATCCACGATTCTATTCATCTCTCTGGCTGGTCTTCCGCTTTCTTTCCCGTCCATTGGTCTATCTTCTTTAGTTCTTTTTGCAGAGTCGGTTGCCTTCCCATTCTTTCTATATGACCCTTCCCAATATTTTCGTCTATCTATAATAAACTTGGTTGACTTGATCCCTAATTTCTGTGTGTGTGTGTGGGGGGTGGGGGGTTCCCCCATGGAACGACTTTTAAAAAAATACTATACATATCACCAATCCCATCACGTAGAACATAAATGTCGTAGAAATATATATCCTTGTCCACCGCTGTGGTCTCGAGGTAGCGTGCTGCCTTGTCACGCAGCGGGCCCGGGTTCGCATCCCCGGTCGGACAGTTTTTTCTGGGCAGTTTTTTTATCGGGGGGTTTTTCCTTACCTGTAAGACAAATGTCAGGAAAACTTTAAAGGCCCAAACGGTTCCAGAAATCATTTGGCCATCATCACCATCATCATCATTATCACCATCCTTCACCGGTGTGGAAAGCAACGGGAAACTACCACACCTACAATTCCCTAGTAAAGCTGCAAACATAGCATGGAAATGCTATGATTGCAGAAAAGGACCTGCTTCGGGCAGAATTACTATGGATGTATATATATCCTTATGCCATTTCATTCTTGGGCTTTTAGCATTGCATTTTTTTTTTTTTCAAACGAACAGGCAGCTAGTCTGATGTGTCAACCGCCAACCTGCAGGACCCGGAGTTTTTTTCAATCAAAATGCTCTTCTTTTAGCCCTTGACTACAAGGCAGCAGTATCTGTAAACATAGGAAGGAGCCCTTACGTATCGTAGATCTCTAAAAAATAACAATGCATATGAGTTGGAGGAATTCCAGTGGAACTTTTAAATCGGCTACTAACAAATTATATGAATTAATAAGAATCCTTCATGAAAATTATATAAATGGAGAAGATAATCCTAAATAATTGGAAGACATGACTTACTTCAGTTGTACAAATAGAAAAATAAATATTGATGTAAGAATGGAGGAATTATTGTGACAAACACCTTCAGTAGAATATGTGGAAATTTTTAAAAATGTTTTTGTGGACAAGAATACAGTAAAGTGGAAATCGAACAGGCAGGTTTTCAGAAAAGCCGATCCACCATTGATCACATCTTTAGTTTAAAACAAATAATTGAAAAAATCCACCTTACTATTTAATCGATTTACACAAATCTTACGCTAATGTGCCCCTGATTAATTATGGGAAGTTATACGTACAGTAACAATAAATAAAACATCGAAGGAATAATAAAAAATTGTATGAGTAGAATGGGTAAAACAAATTTTGTACTTTTCATTCATACAACGATGAGTTGAGTGTGTAAAACGCAATGCATGGTTTGGAATTGATAAAAATGTTTTAATCATGTTGTGCAGAATATTAATAATTTTTATTACAACTAATAGGAAACAGAAACATATAATTGGATGAAGAACAAGGCATCTGAGTGGTATCCCTCCTTTATCATTAATTCTTATATCCAGAGAAAGAAAATATGTATGAGAAGCAGCTAATAAAATTGAATATTTTCGATAGACACAAACTATTTGTGTAACATAATATAAAACAAAGTACTTAATATTAAACTTAACAATGATTTCCCAAAAGTTTTCATTTAGTTAGTTTGTCATGTTTTACGACCGAGTGCCATTTTTGATACATCTTCAGTTCACACGACTCTAAACACGATTTGAACTTCTCACCTTTTCACCGTGCATACGAAGTTGGAACGATACAGTGTTAGAGGTCGGTATGCACAAACGAACTTACAAGACAGACTGGTTGTTCCTTCAGCGGATAAACTAGTTAAGTAACATAATTCCATTATTTCGATTTATAAATCGAATTAAATATGTAACATACAATTCTTATCTATTCACACATAGTACATCATTAGTTATTCAAAATATGACGTTACTAAAATCAATGAATTCTCTCTATAAGAAAAGAACGCCGTGTCGTATTTAGATGAGGTAATACATTATAAGTAGGGAAAGAATTTTAAGGTGCAAATTTTGTCGTAGAAGGGGGAAAAAGTTCTGAAAATACATACTAAAAGAATGTAAAAAGGGTGCTACTGAAACAATATAATTAAGGTTTAAATCAGTTACATGACTCAGTTTCTATAATATGCATATCACTTTGCACCCAATGTTCCTTCTTTATAGAGTCCATAAGAGGTAATTCATAGTTCTTTAGTTTATTGCAATACTTACTTCGCAGATGGAACACCGAAGAATGATGCCATGAGTTTCGATAAATTGCGTTTTGAATTTTAAAAGTACAATACAACTTAACCTTCTTAACATTCGCCATGTTATTGTTGTGAAAACCCAGTAGCAATACTATTAAAAATACGTTGTGGTTCAGACTAGTATAACACAGCCAACAAAAGTCGGTAGATAGAAAACTGTTAAATTATTGCCAGTATTGAGCAACACTGTTGAAATGTAAATTTGACTTCACAGCTGCAGATTGGCTATTGTTGCTGGGATCTAAATTACTGGTGGTTTACATATATTATATTTTAATATTTATTATTTACTATTGTTGACTTCACATTGTAGATTGGCCATTGTTTCTGGGGTATAAAGTACACAAATTGTATTTTAATATTTATTTAATATTGTTAAATTGTCCACCCGCTGTGGTCTCGAGGTAGCGTGCTGCCTTTCACGCAGCGGGCCCGGGTTCGATCCCTGGTCGGGGCAGTTTTTTCTGGGTGAGGTTTTTATCGGGGTTTTTCCTCACCTGTAAGACAAATGTCAGGAAAACTTTAAGGCCCAAACGGTCCCCGAAATCATATGGCCATCATCCTTACCATTATCATTATCATCATCTCATCCTTCACCGTGTGGAAAGCAACGGAAAGCTACCACACCTACACAATTCCCTAGTAAAGCTGCAAACATAGCATGAAAAATGTTATGATTGCAGTGAAGGACCTGCCTTCGGGCAGAATTACTATGGATGGATTGTTAAATTCTGATTGAGATTTTAAAAAAGCTGTTGAAGAAGAAAAAAACACATCTTTCTGTCGTATCTTTTAAAAACGTGGAAGAAAAGGTGCTAAAGCATTAAAAAAAAGAGCGAAAAGGGGGAAAAATGTAGTAATCTCACGAAAATGAGCAGAAAGGTGCAACAAATTGTGTTCATTTTCCTTTATTTTATCCTCCCAAATACATACATTGAACTATTGTTATGAAAACAACTATATTTTTGGAAAGGTGTCGCACCTCAAATTCCTTTCCCTAGTTATAAGCCCGATGATCGAGAGTTCGAGTCTCGATAGCGTCAAGATTTTTAAATTAGCCTAAACACTCTGGCGACACAATGGTTCTGGATGGACTCAATCCTAACTGAAATGAATATTACTCTTGTTCTGGGGGTAAAGCCGTAACGCAAGTTTGATCACTCAGCTAACATTCCATGAAGATTGGCTAGAAAGATGGAAGCCTTAACCCCATCCTGCCCCCTTCTAGGGTGAAGTGGGATCACCTACCTTTATCACATGTACTTTTTATTATTTAATTACTCGCTATTGTATGCCACCACACACACCTGTGAATATTCGATCGGAGAACAAGTGACTGCTAGCGTCTTGTTGGCGAATGTAGTAACACACGTTCCCGCTAGAGCTAATTATTGTCACATGTTTACTCACATATAAGTGGATTCTATCCCAGGAGTCTAGCTACATTAGTGGCCAAGTTAGGGCAAGAAAATGTGGCATGTTAGTGTTTGGAGGATAAGTCAGTGTTGGTTGGATAATTTAAGGTGAGAAAATGGGAGGTTATAAATACAACCCGATTAGTTAAGCGTTAATATGTTTGTTAGCGGGTTTTTGTGATAAATTGGCTACACTGTCTGAGCAATGACTAATACATACAGGTGCGGCATAACTCAGTTAATCACTGCACATGGATGCAAGGAAAAAATCAAATTGGTTGAAACTGGGTTTGAATAGGGGACCTTTAGAACATAATCTCAAACAGTACTAACTAATTTGCTAACTAGGGAATACATCTCGTCCAGGATCGTGTCTATAAACGACTTCCACTTAGTTATTTTATTTCGGTTAATTGACTTATGCTGCACCCCGCAAGTATGCTGATTTTAGGTTATTTGAGCTCAACTTCTCACTTCATTTTAAAGCTCTTTTTCACATATATTTTGGAAAAATCAACATATATATTTATCTCAGGTAATTATTCACATAATGAACAATAAAGTGTGTGTTTTTTTGTTTTTATTTAAATTTTATGTAGATGGCATAGAATCCCCAATTTCTGTATTATCAAGTATACTTTGATACTTTCAGCAAACACTGTTTGGGAAGAAATAGCAAAAATTCAAAAAACAAAGGTGTATACGGAAAATAACGTGCAAAGACTGTAACAAATTTTATATCGGAAGAATCAGGAGAAGTTTTAACATCAGATACAAAGAACATTTCATGGATTTGATTTATGCAGAGATAAATCAAGCCTTGCAAAACGTATAATTCAGGCAGGGCACCACATGCTGGACATTAATAATACACTATTATGCACAAAGATAATAATCCGAATAGAATCAACGTACTGGAGGAATTGGAAATTTTAAAAAGACCAAAAAAACCTGTCATTAAATGAGAACGGGCCAGCCAGTCTTACAGTCAAAGCCAGTGGTTGCAGACGCACTTTCTGATGATGATGGGACTAGTCCCGAAAGGCCTACAGTAACTTCATGTTTCGACGGTTTGAGGAGACGGATCTAAAAGACATTATTGTATATTAAATTCTAAATTTGTTAATTTTATCTACATCAAGTGGAATTAACATTTTAAATTCCCGTTTATATAGATAGGCCCAGGTAGAGTATTTAAAAACCCCTGGTCACTTTTCAACACGATTATTAACAGAAAAATCGTTGAAATTCAATGCATATGTTTTGCAAAAAATAGGTGCGGGCCAATAAAGTACAAAATATTCATAAAGGTGCCAAAATGTAGTTTTTTTCACTTTTCAGCTATGAAGGAAAATCTATTTAGGAACACAACTTCTTGTAGGAAAATCAGAGGAAAAGAGCAAAGTAGGTAAGAAAGGATATATATATATATATATATATATATATATATATACAATGGCTTAACAACCCAATGTTGAGCCTTAACCTCTCCTTTGTTAGGAGTTAATAGACCAAGTTAATTTAATTATACTTATTTCCCTAGAGATGTCATGAATGGTATGCGATCAACATACCGATCCAATGAGATCCCTGTAGGCAACTAAGATATTAGTCCCGTCTCGTAGCGGAGTGGTTAAAGCAAAATGCCTTGGCGCAGAGCTACGGGACTTGCGCTGGTTCGGGTCCCCAGGGTGAAGAATTTTTCTCATGGAATTTCGGTCAGTATGAGAGCCGGTGCCATCGTAGACATTTGGCTAGCTACAAATAAATAGCGGCTTCAGTTTGAAAAAAAAACAGCTATTGCGGCTGAGGGACGCGACATGCTGACCACATGCCTCCCCATGCTGGCAGTATGATTGGCTACCTCTATGATTAACAAATGTGGATATGAGGCCAGAAGCCGGCTGGTAGGCCAAGGGTCTCCTAGGCCTTCGCGCATTGGAGTTTTTTTTTTAACTAAGGTATTACTAGGGCGAAAACGATCGATACATTTTGCACAAAGGTCATTTTATTCAGGCTTGCGGTTCTTTTACGAGCCTGAAAATCTTCAGACTCAGGAAAGGAATTACACGGAGGAATAATATCAACCATGAGCTGAATTATGGAAGGGATGATTAGAATACACTACCTCAGGATGATTGCCGTCTTTGCCATAAGGGCACAGGGGCCCGTGCGCAGGGCCCCCATCCTTAAGGGGGGCTCGAAAGGCCTACATATTCGCTTTACAACACAGCTAACTCAGGATGATAACCCCCTCTCGTGTAGTTACGTTTATTCCTATAATCGACACATTATGCACATTTTAAAAAATCATTCGCAGCATACCAAGAAATTGACGCGGCAATCGTTTTAGTTTTCATTGTCAGTTAATAATCGATTTTGACGAGTTGACAAAAAATACAAAGAATTTGCAGAGTTATATCACGAGGACATTGATGCATATGAGCTCAAATCAGAATGTTTTTCATAAGTAACGCCACGAGTGATTTCCAATTTATCTAGAGAATTTGAAATCAAGAGTAGCATTTGTTAGGACTATTTAACGAATAAAATTAAGCTCTTTACTAAAAAATAATTATTTAAATATAGTTACCGCGGTGTTTCAAAATATTTATATAGTTAATGTAAACGGCGATGTTTGAAAACAAATTAGAAATGGTGAGGGTTATGTATATCAATGCAACTCGATGATATTATTTTTTTGCCAAATAGGATCGCAATATTGTAAGAATGCACTCTAGTGGAGAAATGATGAAACACATCAAACTATTATAATAAACATTATAGGTTAATCATTTATATTTTGAATAAACAACTCAGTAAAATCACTGAATCTATTCATTATTTTGATATATCAATATATTTGTTGTAGAAAAATAATGGTCTAGCCTGTTCAGAATATTAAAAAGGAGGAGTATTCTTTATCACAAAAGCAGGAGCTGACAAAGAGAAATCGATAAAGAGCGAGGTGAACCACGACTGTCATTGGTGTAAAACAGAATTAATTGAAACGTGATTGGTCATTCTCTACTATTTGCGAACATGAGTTAATAGTCATTGAAAGAACATAAGCAAAGGAATCACGCGATTTGAGTATTCTCAACCTTACGTAACTTAATGAAGACTGATTAAATTAGAAGAAATTTTTCCAAATGTTGAAGTTGATACAAGAATATTCCTTTGCTTAATGATTACCAATTGTAGTGGATAGCGACAATCTTCATATTAAAGAGAATAACACTTTAATTACATAAAAGATAAAAAATTGTACTGGATAACAAGTTGTTGTAACAAGATCTCACATTTCCAATATTTAGGGATGTGATATAACTTATAGAGAAAATAAAGATATAGAAAATAAAGTAAATAAATTTCAGGCTATTGTGGAACATAAAAAGAACCTTAGGTCGGAAAACAAGGAAAGATACGAAACTTAAATTATATAAAACAATGGCTGTTCCTTTGTTGTTGTATGGAAGTGAAAATTGGAATAATGAAATCAAGGGATAAAAAATACAGACTGCGGAAATGCTGTTTTACGTAATGTGAAAGATGCACAAGAGCGGATAGAATAAGGAATGAAACTATACGAGAAGAATTAAATATATATAAATTGAAGATAAAATCAGCGAAATAATAAGAAATGGACAGAACACTTAATGAGAATGAACAACGAAAGAATACCAAAAAGAACCTTCCTGTATAATCCCAGAGGAACAAGAGATGTTGGCCGACCACGTAGAAGATGGACTCCACTTTTAACTTCGCCGGAACAGGCTGCATTGCCTAAACCTTGTAGTAAAGAAGAAGAACACTTTAATTACAAACAGCAATGTTAACAAGAACGACTTACTAATTTGTCAATATGTACACAGAAAGTGATATCTTCAAAAAACTAGACTTTAAGGATATATCGAAGATTTTGCACAACAGAAATCCCGAAAGAAACCATTATTGTAATCTTAACCAATTCAAACCAGCACCATACTTATCTAATTAATAACACATGTATATTATTTGATTTGTACCAATTAACCATAATAAATATAAGATCATAGCTGACTAATGTTTCTGTCATTCATTTTTTTTTTACTTTCCAACAGGGCCCCAATTTCCTGTGTGCCCAAGAACCCCGGCATAACCTAAGACGGCGCTGCTCAGGATAGGAATATATGGATAGCTTATTATCGCGCGCGCCATGAACATCCGGATTCGAGTTAATTTTTACTTATCGGTTCCAAACTGGTATTGGGAACTGGGGAAATTTTAATGAGTAAAGTTACATGTTAATCAAGGAAGTGATTACTGAAAATGACAAACAATACAAGGACAGTTATTATGTTGAGAATGGAGTAATGTCACTTCTTCACTCATTCTTCACATGTCTAGATACTTGTTCGACGCGTATCTTAAGTTTGGTCCGTTCATTGAGTTGTTTCATGTCACGTGATTTGTTGTCGGTCAACGGAATTCGATACAGAACTAGTTCCTTACTGCGGGCAATATATCATTCAGACCATATCCCGTTCGATTTATGTGCATAGAATTTTTTTTTTTTTTTCAATTTCATCCTATCTTCGTATTGCAGTAAATCAAGTTTTAAGCACACCCAAATCTTAATATATTGTTAATTTATTGTAAAATTCTGTTTATTTCTTCTTCTTCTTCTTCTTCTTCTTCACTTCACGGACTAGGCAAAAATTGCCTTTTCCGCCTCACAGTTGTTCTGTCCATCTTTTCACTGGTCTTTCTACATTCCTTGAACCTCTTGGCTTGTAGTTGAATGATGCTCTTGGTAATCTTGTTACATTCATTCTTTCCACATGTGTAAACCATTTCTCTCTATATTCTCTGATTTTCTCATTCGATGGATATATATATATATATATATAACTCTGTTCTTATATCTTCATTCTTTATCCGATCCAATCTTCTCCAGCCTTTTGTTCTTCTAAGGAAGTTCATTTCTGCGCTTTGTATTCTACTTTGTAATTTTTTGGTCATTATCCAAGTTTCGCTCCCATAATGTAATGCAGATTTTTTTTTTCTCCATCACAGTGTTCAGCCGGTCCTTTATTTTTTCGTTATTTATTTTATTTGTTTTCACTTAGTCATTGATTATTATTATTATTATTATTATTATTATTATTATTATTATTATTATTATTATTATTATTATTATATAAAATAAAACAATGTACCCTTAGTACAAATTCCGCTAATATGATAAATCAGCACGTATAGCTGCTCAGACTAAATTTTACATTGAGATTCAGAATGAAATTAAACATAGATTCAGTTCTGGAAACGCATGTTATTATGCATTACAGGTGTTGCAACTTCTCTCGAGAAGCTTTAAATTGAAAACTGTTAGTCTCTCAGTTATATTATGTAAGTTATTAGGACAATTTTTGGACTAAAGAGTGATGAACAGATAAGCGAATGGAGAAGACTTCATAATAGTAAGCTACATGATCTTCACAGGAAACAGGATATAATGTAAACAGTTATGTATCTTATACTGAAATGGTCAGGATATGTGGCACGAATGAGAAATGAAAGAGGGACAAGGAAACCAGAGGGAAATCGCCCAGTAGATTGTTCAAGAATGAGGAGTATAACATTATTCATGATTTGTGGGAAGAAGAATTATGCAGGGGATCATTAGAAATACTAGTCACGATAGGGATGTAAGGAGAGCTTATGTCCGCGCGGTCATGAACCTGCGGGTTCGATAGTGCTAGTGAGTTAATATTTAGAAACATAAACAAGCCACTGACTAATATACAGTGCGATCAGTTTCGGTTTGGACAGCAGACGCAGGGTTTGTGCTGTACGATGTTGTTATGTCCTGCATATTTCTTTAAATTTACTATTTAACTCATGCCCCAAATGGGAGTTAATGACAATCAAGTTTCAATGAATTTTGTTTTACAACCAATCACAGTCTGTTTTATACCTCGATAATTATTTGAATTTTGATTACCAAATAAAGAAAGCTCCTCCTTTTAAATATTCTGAACAGGCCTGAGCATTATTTTGCAGTGACTGACTCTCTAACAAATACGTTGAATGTATCAAATAATGAACAGATTCCTTCGAACTACACATTTGATAATTGTGTGTTCAATAATTGTGTTTTAACTACTGTTTTAACGGAGTTGTTCCTAAAAAAATGAATTAATAACCTATAATGTTGATTATAATATACAGTTTGATGTGTTTCATTTTTTCTCCACTAAGATGCATTCTTACAACAATGCGATCCTATTTGGTAATAAATAGTATGATCAAGTAGCAGTGATGAAGAAATTAAACATAACCAAACATTTCCGTTTGTTTTCAAACATCGCCGTTTACATTAAATATGTAAATATTTTAAATAACTATATTTAAATAATGATTTGTGAGTAACATCTTAATTTATTCGTTAAATAGCCTAACAAATTCCACTCTTGATTTCGAATGTTCTAGATAAATTGGAAATCATTCATAGCATTACTTATGAGAATTGTCTCCTGTTCTAGAAAATATTCGGGGTTTAATATTGGAAAGCTAAACTCTCATGTCTGTTGCGGTAATAAGTTTTGATAGAAAATCCAGTCCTGCTGTTCAGTGCTAAGCTGATCGCGCTGTATAAGATAAGCATGCATGTTCTGTTCTATGTATGCTATCCATTTCACTCTTATAATTTAGTGAGGTCAGGCATTTTAAACGGTACTCTTTCTTGACTAACATTTAAAACAATAAATCACTTTACAGTATTCTAGGAACACGCGCTCATGTTTACAAAACCTATGAGTGCATTACATTGGAAATGCATCAAGTTACTTGTCATAAGGGAAGTCCAATCTCCGTTAGACATTAGCGTTTAAAATGCCTCGAAAACATGGAGCAGGTGTTGGATGCGTTGATAAAAACAGAAAAGGGGAAACACATTTTACAGTGTTATATTATATTTTACTGTACGGTCATCAAGTTTTCCAACGTTGCCAAGCGGAATGTTATAAACTAGAAAGAAGATTTCTCGTCTTTAAAAAATGTGCTGGTTTATGAACCAGATACCGCTTTATTCTACCGTTACCCCAGACAAGCAATGATTATCAAACCATGTGACCACCGGGGCAAAATCCACGTCCGAGTGCCTAAATAACCAAAATATTATTTATGCCTCCCAGCAATCACTTGCAAAATTTCAAACTTTCAAAATAAAAATTTGCATTCTCTGTATTACAGGGTTAGCATTACAGGACTTTTGTCCCAACTCCTCTCAAAAAATGTTAAACTGAAAATATACAAAACTGTGATGGAGTGTTTTATGTCTTCACAAGGATTTCTGGTTGGATTTAGGTTAAGATAGGGATTAATTTATATAAATTATTATCAAATCATCATCACCATCTGCATTCATGGATTAGGTCTGTTGACCCGTTCCGACTTCAGTCCATCTCTTTTCTAGGTCTGCCCACATCTCGGGTGCCTTTAGGTTTATATTTTGGTTATTTGTTTTGGATAATCTATCTTCATTCATTCTGTCTATGTGTTGCTCCATTTTTGTCTATATGTATCTATTTATCAGTTATTGCAATATATTCAAGTTCCTGTCTTATTTCTGTGTTCTTATTCTGTCTTCTTTAGTGCATCCCTTAACAGATCTCAAAAATTTCATTTCTGCCGCCATTATTCTACTTAGATATTGTTTTTTTATGTATCCAGGCTTCTGAGCCATAGAGCAGTACCGGTACTGCCAACGTTTTATAAAATTTCAATTGGGTCTCTCTCTTGTTGTTTTATTATTTAGTGATCGTTTTTTCGTACCACATATTTCCCTGGAATTTTTGCTAGTTTATTAGTTATATTTATCATTAATTAAATGAAATGTCACATCCTAGATAATTGAGATGGTTACATCCTGTTCTATAATTTTGTTTCCTATTACTATTTTTTGGATCTGATTTGATTTTTCCCTTGGAATGCCATTACCTAGGTTTTTTCTTATGGATATTTTGAGATTATATTGTTCACATATATTATGCAGTTTAAAAATATATTCCTTTGAAGTTCGTCTTCCGTATTTGCTATTAATTAGATAAGATAAAAATTTAAATTTAAAAATGTACCTGTTGGGCTGGTGCCGTCGTTCTCAACTTTGTTAAAAAATGTATGTAAAATATTATTAATTGGAAAACACACTCCAAACATACAATGTCCTTATACGACACAGTTAAAAATCAGTCAGTTCCTACTGGAGACGCATCAAGACCATTAACATCTAAAGCGTCTTAAAACAACTAGTAGCGCATACTCATCCTGCTGGTGATGGAAGTTAATTTCCGAAAGGCTTCAATTAATATTTTACATACATTATTTTAACAAAGTTGAGGACGGCGGCACTTGCTGACAGATACATTTTAAATTTAAATTTTATTCCTATGACTATTCACCTCGACGGAATTTGATATGAATTGTATTAGTATTATTAGATAAATCGCGGTAGAGTTGGATTCTCTTCTCATGGGTCTGAAGTTGATACACAGGAGACACTTCATAAAAAAATGTTTGTTGAAGAAAATAATTTTTATTTATTCCAAGTCTTGAGTTCCAAGACGATCAGGTTAATTCTAGTGGTATATTCTTGACCACATATTTAAAATCAATTCTTCTTATTCACAACGTTGATTATTTTCATTATAAGTATAAAATTAAACTTTTCGCCATCCTAGAATCGAAGAGATTATAAAATGTTATTGAAGAGCTATTTCTTGCTTCCATTCAGATAAAACGTTGATACAGAATGAATAAATTATTACGTGTTATAATACTAAGTCCATTATTACGTCATGTAAAAGATTTATATTTATTTTGGTTAATCATTCTATTAAATATAAGGTTAAATCCGATTGGTCATATAAGAAAGATAAGTGCTTTTAATTCCAATCACATTTTAGTTTACTTTTATATATGAGAGTAAAATTGATATAATTTAAAGTTTGATAGAAATATTTAGAACTCTGATAACAATAAATTTATAAATTTTATATTAGAATATAAAATTAGTACCTGATAAGTCAGTCATCCTCAACTAAATTATAAAACTTCATCAAATATGGATGCCTTTCTGATACCTGTTGAAACGCAGAAGATGAATCATTATGTTTGAAAGGCCTCCATATTTGATGAAGTTTTATAATTTAGTTGAGGACGACTGATTTACCTGGTACCAATTTTGTATTTTAATATCGAATTAAAACAATTTTTAAAAGCATTATTTAAAATCGTCTTTATCTAGTGTTTATTATTATTATTATTATTATTATTATTATTATTATTATTATTAAGAGAATTTATATAAATTTTATTTGACAATAACTAACAATGAAATATTTAGATTGTTATTTAATGTTATATTTAAGTATAAAAATAATTTTAAAATGCAAAAATCATTTATTAACTTTTAACCTCAATTATTCAGGCAATATAAAATCCAACTTTAGATTGGAGATCTTATGTTCACGCGGCCATGAACCTATAGGTTAGATGGTACCTGTGAGTTAGTTAGTTATATGTAATTTATATAGTAAATATGTAGTTGTATATTGTGCTAGCCGAGTGAAAGAGAAGGTCTTTTACGGCCTTAAATTTGCCTGAATAAACATTATTGGTTATTATTATTAGATAAGGACTGTCTACCGAATAATTTAGTTTATCTTCATTCTGTACATTTCATTATTAGTTTAATTTTACTGTTAATTGTCAACAGTAATCTAACAAGAGGTTGTGTTTTTTCTGAAAAATCACGAACGATAAAATCGTGAGTGATTTTGTCTAATTGAAAAACTCAATCTCGCGTTGGATTTGAAATGACTATATAGCGAATAACACAACATGAGAAGCAAAAAACAAATATAATATTTAATATTTACCAAATGTGAGGCTATGTATTCCGATCCTACTTCCGGACGATGTGTTAGTTATAAATAGCATATCTTTACTGTTAAATCTCTTAGGCTTGGGAAAAATTAATAACAGATGATTGTATGAGAAATAACTATTAAACACTATAACAGATACATTATACAACATTTAATAATTTTTTAGAGTAAAAAGATTTTTTTCGTAATTTTTGAAATTTTCTTTGGCATTTCTTGCTGTACCATATCGATAACCATGTCAAAGAAGTTAATTTGCTGAGATATCTCTCATTACGAACAGGAAGAGGCAAATTATATCACTAAGGAAAAATATCGGTCTATGAGATAAAATAGTCATTAACATACATTATTTTGATTACTATATTGATCTTATTTTTATAAAAGTGATCCCACTGCATAACCTCAGGAGGCCCTTGGGGTAGTAGGAGTTAAGGCTCCCACTTTTCCAGACAATCGGCACTTGATTCCAGCCGGATTGTCAGCCCTGCGTGATGCCCGCCTTCACCCTCAGAACAACGTCTGGTACTCTCATTTTCCACCAGAGGTTGAGTCGACCCAAGTCCATGATGCCGCCAGAAAGTTGGGGTCAGTTTAAAAATCCTGATTCAACCGGACTCGAACTCTCGACCTTCAGGGCGTGTAGCGTACACTGCCTTAAGCAACTACGCTAGGCGTAGCCCTCTTATTTTCACAGATATGGTCAAATTTTCATTTAGTTTTAATTATATTGTATTCTAAGCCCATGTTTTCCCTTTACAGAGATTTAGGCGCTCTCCCCTTACAGGGAAGAATTCGAACCATACAATTTAGTTACACTTGTTTTCGTATAGATGCCATTTAGAGTGGCCCGTGGTCAGCGTTCCGTCCTCACACTGACATCTAGGAAACCAAGGTAGTACTAGGACGGGAAAATTCGGTAATTTGCTTAGAGGCCTTTTCTCTCAGGCTTAAGGATTTTTTACGAGCCTGAAAATCATCAGGATTTTCCACTTGCTCCTTGGATTTTTCCATCCTAAAAGAATCTTGTGATTGTATTATCACGTAACATATGTTTGTCCTGGTGAATAGAAGAGAAGCCCACATAACCTTATATCCATCAAGCTACACAAATTAATAAATATGTTTACTGTACTGTACATAGGTTACAATAAATGCATGAAGATGTTATATGTTAAAGCATCTTTAATTAGTAAAAAATTAGAAATTGTCAAAGCAATATGTATTGTATAATTTCATTGTATTATCCATTGTTTTCTTATACAAGTTAATTGATATAAGCTAAAATGAATTCGCCTACAGCATAAATCCTATTTGTAGAATAAATTAATCAAATAATTTAGTATTCGAAAACAAATTAGTTACAACATTCTTGTCAATTTACTTTCATATATATTCTGCCTGCAACTTTTATCTTGAATATCGAATAAATAGTGAATGTGTATTAATTTTCAACGTATCATTTTACTAATAATAATCATCTTCATTAACCAATTGAGCTTGAAGATTCTTTTGATTGTATGAAACTATTAACATTTTCAGAATTTCCTCCAGAACTGAAGAAACCGATTCTTCAGAGTTCTTAAACTGGTTTTCTTTCTTCCAAATGGGCATTTTCTGATGAATCAAAACTCGGTTTATCTCTCTCTTTAACTGAAGAAGTAGGAATCTATAACAAACAAACTTTTCTGTCATATCACAAAAATAATAGTATTTTACGATTCACAAACAGAAGTCATTGTTTTACATATGAGTTGAATTTTGTCAACGAATACGTAAAAGTCTTTCATCCATGTATAGTATTATAAATTATTTAATTTGTATATTAATTATTATTAATGATAGTCCATTAATAATAGCCTGTAAGTCCGTAGACATCTATGTATTTTTAAACCGGATGTTAATATTTAAGATTGCTTGGAGAAAACCCTCAATGATGAGGAAAATACTCAAAATGAATGCATGAATAATTATTATTAAGTGTGATATTTGGGTTCAAATTAAAGTCTTACATGAATTTGTTCATGTTTTGTTATTACAAAGAACACATTTGTCAACCATTTTTACTTGGTCTATGTCGAAACTTGTGAGTAACATAAAACCTAACGCTGATGACAAAATCGGATTCCAAAAAACCCAACAAATAAAAAAAATCAATATGAGGACAACGGCAACTTACAACTACTGAATTATACTTTTATATTTTTCTAATATACACAGTTAAACATATTCAACCTTAAGAAAATAGCACAATACCACTAATTATACTAGGGCATTCGATAAGTAATGGCAACACTGCTATAACATCACAAAAAAGTTATTTTGACGTTATGAACCTCGTTATAGTATTTTTCAAGTCAATTATACGTTGCCAAATTTTTGGAAGACGCGCACTCCATCTGCAACACCATTTCTAGGTATATCTCTCTCATCTGATCGATCTAGAGCTTTCTGGATGTCAACTCTTGATTGAAATCGAATATCTCGTAGAGGTTCTTTGATCTTCGAGAATAAGTTATAGTCACAAAGGCTCATGTCTTGTGAATTTGGTGGATGTGCGAGTACTTCCCAATTCCACCTTCAAAAACTAATTCTACTGAACATCTTTTTAGGGCGGTATTACTTACTAAATGTGAGAAACAATGAATGTATTCACACAATATACCTATCAATATTACAGATTTATACAATAAAGGCCACTTTATAATCTTCTTCTTCTTCTTCACTTCACGGGCTAGGAAAATTGCCTGTTCCGCCTCACAGTTGTTCTGTCCATCTTTTCACTTGCCTTCGTACATTCCTTGAACCTCTTGGCCTTGTAGTTGAATGCTGCTCTTGGTAATCTTGTTGCATTCATTCTTTCCACATGAGTAAACCATTTCTCTCTATATTCTCTGATTTTCTCATCCAATGGAATATATTTAACTCTGTTCTTATATCTTGATTCCTTATCCGATCCAATCTTATTACAACCTTTTGTTCTTCTAAGGAAGTTCATTCCTGCGCTTTGTATTCTACTTTGGCAATTTTTTGTCATTGCCCAAGTTTCGCTCCCATAAAGTAATGCAGGAACTGCCAATTTTTTAATAAACTTCAATCTAGTATCTCTTCTTGTTTTATTCTTTAATGTTTTATGTATAGTTCCGCATATCATTTGAAATTTCGATAGTTTCATATGTATGTCTCTTTTCAGTTTTGTATTTATAGTAAAATTACAACCCAATAATTAAAATTTGTTTACTTGTTCCAGAGGTTTGTTGTCTATTACGATTTTTGAATCTTATATGATCGTTTTTCCCCAAAATGCTTTTATTTTTCTTTTTTTCTTTTGATATTTTGAAATTATATCTTGGCATAACTTGATTTAATTGATGTAAAGAGTACTGCAAATTATTTTCATTTTCTTGAATACCACTCTATAATATATTAAAAATTACAATGGTACCCACTAGGATTGGTGAAAATTGAATTAGAACATTATTAGGGTTAATAATTATTCCCTCGACATTTTGACTTATTCCCTCACGAAATTTCATTATATGAAATTCAATCTTAGATGCTCTTCACAAAGAATTTAAAACATTAATTGGATACAAAAATATTAATAAGGGAAGAACATTTATTTTTATTTCACTATTTTCAATCATTATATTTAACAACTTTCTAGGATATACAACAGTGTTGCCATTACTTTTCGAATTTCCTAGTATTACGAACTTTTTTTTAGAGAATGGTGTACCCCGACTTCTAAAAGGTTCTATATTATAAACCAATGAATAAGGGATTAAGAGAAACCGATCGAAGAGACAGGTAGATTATTCAATGTACTTCGAGGCCAACAGAGCTAAACCAGCTATCTAACTGCTGTTGTTGATAATGGTATATTTTTATTAATGTAGATATGGAGTTTCTATTGAAGCAGAAAAAATATAAACGATTGGCGTGTTCTAGAAATCTCTATATTTTCGGGTTGTTATGGAATATGATATGATATTTATCAGCGAAGATCTTGGCACACACACAACTATTAGAACTATCTAAGTACGTACAGCCTTTGAAAAAAATTATGGCGCGTCTGTTGATGATGGAAAGTTAAGAGTTTTGAAGAGCGATTCACACCAGTACGCTGTTACATGTTCTGACTCGTTTGAGTATAAAGCTGACGGCGGAAGTCTCCCTTCATACAACATTCGTATCGTTCACTTCAGTGGAGCAGTCAGTAAGATGCTTTTTTTCTCGATGAAGCGGGACCACGTTCGATTCTGGCCAGGTAGATTTTTTAATTTTTTATTTATTATCATTTATTAACGTCATTAGTTGTCATAATGCCTACATGTTACTAGGCTTCGTTATACGGTATTTATATGGAAATATTCTCGGTCGGGACAGGTTCCTGGGTGAGATTTTTTCGGGGTTTTTCCTCACCTGTAAGATAAATGTCAGGAAGCTTAGGGTCCAACGGTCCCCGAAAATCATCCGGCCATCATCATCATCCTTATAATTATCATTATCATACTTCAACCGGTGTGGAGAGAAACGGGAAGCTACCACACCTACAGTTCCCCAGTAAAGCTTGCAAAGCATAGCATGAAAATGCTATGATTGTAGTAAAAGACCTGCCCTCCGGCAAAATCTCATAGAATGGGATATATGGAAATAAATAAATTAAAGGAAACAGCTCATATATATATAATATATATATATATATATATATATAGATATATAGTGATCCCACAACAGCCCGGAGGCCCTTGGGGTAGTAGGAGGTTAAGGCTCCCACTTTTTCTAGACAATCGGCATTTTGATGTCAGCCGGGTTGTCAGCCCTGCGTGACGGCCGCCCTTTACCCCAGAACAAGCGCCTGGTACTCATTTCCGTTGAGAGGCTGAGTCGACTCCAGGACCATAGTGCCGCCAGAAGGTTTTGGTCAGTTTAAAAATCCTGACACCCACCGGGACTTGAACCCTCGACCCTCCGCTTGTGCTCAGTGCCTTAACTACTACGCTACGGCGTGCCCCCCCCCTATATATATGTATATATATATATATATATATATATATATATATATAATTAATAACGATTTTAACGTCTCATTACTTTGTTTACAAAACATGTGGTATAATAAAATTAGTTATATCCATTACTAATACAAAATGCGTCTGATTAATTTAAATTAAGTTAATATCTAATTTCATTATACAAATAAGTCCTGAAGTACTACATCACTTCATACAGACAATTCCTAGGAGAATTGGTTGTGGTCTAGTGGAGGGAGCGTCTGTTTCCCGTGCTTGAGGTCACGTGTTCGGTCCTGCTGTCATTCTATTTTTTCTTTCGTTCTTATTTCAATTAATTTTCTTTCTTTTGTATCATTTCTTTTGCTTTGTTTTATTTTCAGTATTTTCCGCACTACTTATTTACACGAAATTGTTTCCATTGCACGACACACAACGAAATAGGGCGGATTTAGTTTCTCAAACAGTTGTATACTTGTGAACCAAATAGCTGATCTCTGATCATGCTCAGTGGCTTCGTTCTGAGACTCGAAAATAATCTGTGCGCCATCAATTATTTCAAAGGCTGGTACGTATACCTAGGACAATTAATCTCCTTTAACCAGAAGAGGAAGAAAGACATAAATCGAAGGATTTCTCATTCTGATCTTTAAAGTTCATCCTAGAAAAAAACTAAATTCAAAACAGTAAGTCCTGCATAACTCCCGTACTACTGCCAAACTCCGCAAAAGCCTCAAAATATGTAAAAAAAAATTAAAAAAGTTGAAGATCGTACTGTACTCCCAGTGAAAGAAAATCCTCGCGCGGGATGACGGTCTAATGCGGAACGAGGGATGTTGAGTTTGTATGCAGGTGGATTCCTAGAATACCATTAGGCAGTAATAACGTGGCGATGTGTTGTACTACACATAACATATTAGATTAGTTGGTACAGATTCCTGCTATCGAACTAGATTTATTGTTATATTTAGAAATAAAAATAACGTTTAAAGTAAAGTAATAAATTCTCAATCAAATACTTTGAATAGAAGTCGTCAGATGGCGATGTTGGTAGCGACTGCTACCGACCTTCTGATGGAAGAGAATTGGATATGTGGAAACAATTGACGTTCGTACTGGAGTTCGGATCATAATGGCGCGCAGAGTCAGAAATCCGGGGTTCGAATCCCGGTCCGAGCGTTTAATTTTTCTTTATAAAATAAAACTAAGTTCAATTCTCGAAAACGTTAATTTAAAAAACAACATATCATATACACAGCACACCATTTTTGAATATTCTATTAGTTTTAATTAGCATACAGAACATTGTCAAACTATGTTTTTGAAGTGTACAATACAACGAAAACTCGCGTGGCGTTCGGCTGAGCTGCATTCCTTTTGGGACTTACTCTCTCTGGAAATACGTAGGCATATGACTCTGAACCTCTTCAAACAGGTTAGCAACATTGATAACCCATCACAGCAAGCCAGCAACAACAAATGGAAGTGGGAAAGGTATAATTGCAAGGTTTTTAAGAGCAAAATATAAAAAGATCATAATGTAGAACCCTCGAATTTGATAAAGATCCCGAGGAAGGGCAAGACAATTAATATACAAGTCAAGTAGAGCATGAAATTGGAATGATTGTACCTTTTCAAAGCATCTCCGATATACAAGGAATACTAGATGGGAATATTCCGTTAAGAATTGAGACATTTTTATTTCCATCTGATCTCTACAAATGAGGTTTTCTTTTCATGTTGAATCAAATATTCTTTTACCATGTCTTCAAAATTTGGCTGCATTACAAACTTTCTTGCAAATTCAGGCACATTGTTTGGTTTACGATTGTAGAATGCTCTCAACAAGAGGCAAACTATAGCTCGTACCTAAAGAGAACAAATTTGATTATGTTTTATTTAACAAGTAAAAGTATCGAAGTTATATTGGATTTTTAATAACATTTATTTTTGCGCGATAGCGCGTTTTGTCGTACTTACATCAATGGCGACCATGATTGAAAATTCAAGCTTCCTACATTTACAGTAATATAATGTACGGTTAAAAACTATAATATAGTTACCTTGTAGATCCGTCTCCTCAACTTAAGTTCTTTTAAACTATGTAGGCCTTTCGGGACTAGTCCATCATCAGCAGAAGGCATTAGGTCCGTTCTTGTTGACCCTTGTTGAAGCACTCTTGGTTGTGAGAAATTTTGTATAGAGGATTGTGTGGATTAGGTGTGTAATTCATTTAGAAATCAGGTTGTTGTGATTTCTCGTAGGATTGCGATTTTCTCCATTATATTTATTCTTGTTGGAATGTTTTCTCTATGTACTATTGTGAGGGTGTTATCGATGTTAGGCATATGGTGTCCAGCTTGAATTACATGTTTTGCGTAACTTGATTTTCTCCATTGTAAATGAAATCTCTGAAATGTTCCTTGAATCTAATGTTGAAGCTTCTGTTAGTTTTCCCAATGTAGAATTTATTGCAGTCTGTACATGTTAATTTGTAGATGCCTTTATTGTCGAATTCGTCTATTTCTTCGATGTTGTTGTTTATTAAATTGATTAATTTGTTGTCAGTTCTGTAGGATATATAATATTCTTATCGAGTTTTTTTAGTGTGTTGGGCCAGTTTTAATGTTTCTTTACCAGTGTACGTGAGAGTTTATCCATTTCTTGTTGTTGTCATTGGATTCTATTTCAAGTTTGGTTATGTTGGTAATGTTGTTTTTTCTTTTTCGTTTATTTATAATTCTATTTATTATTTGTTTGTTGTATCCGTTAATTTTTGCCATGTGTTTGATGTAATTTAATTCTTTATTATAATTGTCTTTATTTAGAGGGAGTTTTAACATCCTATTTATTAGACTTTTGAATGTACTTATTTTATGTTGAAAAGGATGTCTTGATTTATTGTTTATGGCTAATGTGTTGCTTGTCGGTTTTCGATAAATGCCAATTTCTATTTTGTTGTTGGTGAAGTTTTTTGTTAGTGTTAGGTCCAAATAGTTTATACTGTTGTTGATTTCTACATAGTTTAAAAGAACTTAAGTTGAGGAGACGGACCTACAAGGTAACTATATTATAGTTTTTAACCGTACATTATATTACTGTGAACTAATACCTCAACGGAAAATCACCATGAATTTTACTAGTATCGTTCCTACATTTAGCATTTGCCAACCTAAATAACTACACTGTAGTAAAATAACTATACTGTAATATTACAAACACGCGTGTGGAGAATAAAACCATTGTCCTCTATGTATACTACATACAATGTATATACAAAAAATATCCAAAAGTTAGTGTTAATATACATTATACGTAATAAATTACTGTACTTTTAAATGAATTGAATTTTATTTGAAACAATATAAAACAATAAATACTTACTTTTCGCCATTTTATCACTTATTGGTGTTACGACCTCCAGTAGTTTCAACTAATAAACATTGCCCACACTGTTAACGTTAGTCAGTTGTTTATAATGAACGCAATTATTTCCAACAAATATGTTATTATTTTACAATTATTTATTACTTTGAAAACACCATCGCGCAAAAAAATAATGCACAACGCACGTTTGTGAAGTGTTTTACAGAATCTCGCTATCACTCGGTTTTTAAATGTTTTCCTCGGTTCTGTAAAAGCCACTTCCCAACCTCGCAGCTTAATATACTATTTTTAACATTCGTAACAGCTATTTCTTGGACTAAGAGAACTGGGTTTGAATCCCACATTAGTAAATCAAGATAAGACCAAATAATTTAAACTTCCCGCAAAATTAAAAAAAAAAGTCTGAAATTAGTTATTTCTTAGACTTTCAATGGATAACTGATAACAGCCAAAACAATCAGAATCCGTTTTTTCTACTGTTGTTTCTAATTTTTAAAGTTATCAATATTCTTATATTTTTAACGAATTGAATAAACATTTTCAGATTTTTAAATCCTTGAAATTGTAACACTGATAACTGAAAAAAAATTAATTTTAATTTCTTCCTAATGTTCAGTATTTTAATTTTTCCATAGATTAATCTGTCACAATTTAAATGTTTTAAGTTTTATGTCAACTAACTAGCTCACTAGCATTATCGAACACGGGGCTCAAGACGGTGCCGGTATAATCTCTCCAAACATCCCTATCATTAGACAATGTTTTCCATTTATTTACTGTATAATTCTCCTCCCTTCAAATCACAGTTAATATTGTTCTTCACCCATTCCGTCTGGACTACTGCTGAGCGTTTTCCCTCTAGTTTTCTTATAAGAAGTTTCTATGCACAACAACATTCCCCATTCGTGCCACGTGTCCTATCCATTGCACTCTTCGAGACTTGACTGTAGTTATTTGATCTGGTTTTCTATAAAGATAGTTTTAGTTCAATTTTTTGTAGTTTTCTTCATTCACTTATATGTTCGTCTCCCTTTGGTTCAAATAAATTCTAAATAACTTAATTCTGAAATACAATCTCTTCTCCTCTATGTAAGGCAATAATTTTCAAATTCTCTAGTTTACATTAAAAAAATAATAATATAAAAAATCAAACATTAGTTTTAAACGGATTAAAACGAAAACGTTCTCATATTTTTGTTTTATTCAATGCCACTAGTTGTCTACGACATTTCTGATAGCCTACTCTCTGCTGGCATGGTGGAATTGTAAACTCCTTATGAATTTGGGGTTCCTGGGAGACGAAGTTATCCCTGATTTTTTAACTCATGCCCCAAATTGGAGTCAATGACCAATCACATTTCAATGAATTTTGATTTTACAACCAATCACAGTCGTTTTTCACCACGATTTTATCAATTTAATTTTATCACTTTAAAATCAAGCTCCTCCTTTTTAAACATTCTGAATAGGTCAGACCATTATTTGCAGTGACTGACTCTCTAAGGAATACGTTGACTATAACAATTTATATAGTAAGATGAAGAATTCTAGAATACATGTGGCGACCAGATTGTGTAGTGCACGAATGTAACCAGATAGTGCTTGCGGGATATAATATAAACCATGTGTAGCAATTGATTACACCACAAGAAAAAGAAACCACTGTTTGCACTTTCTTTAACACATTATTTCCCAGGCAATAACGTTCCAGAAAAATATAATTGACATATTTACATCATAGGAGATCAGAAATTAATTAATAACCTATAATGTTGGTTATAAACAGTTTGATGTGTTTCATGTTTTCTCCACTAGGGTGCATTCTTACAATATTGCGATCCTTTGGCAATAAATAATGTAGTGATGAACAAGTGAAACATAACAAACGTTTCTCATTTGTTTTCAAATATCGCCGTTTATACTATATATATATATATATATATTAAAAAACTATATTTAAATAATGATTTCTGAGTAAAAAGCTTAATTTTATTCGTTAAATAGTCCAATGAAATGTCACTCTTGATTTCCAAATTCTCTAGATAAATTTACTCCTCACTTCGTGAGTCGTGAATTTATCGATAATTTGAAAATCACTCGTGGCATTACTTATGATAATGAAGAACGATCAAAGAACGAACTATTTAACTAGAAAAATGCTAACAATTAAAAATATATTACATATAATTATGTACGAACATCCTAAATACGAGTATATTACGATGCGTGGTTTGAAAGTGATTTTTATAGAATTGAGCAAAAATGTTTAAAAACCGAGCGATAGAGAGGTTTTTAATTTCCGAGATTCTGTAAAACACTTCACAAACGTGCGTTGTACATTATTTTTTGCGCGATGGTATTTTCAAAATAATAAATAATAGTAAAATAATAACATCTTTGTTGGAAATGTTTGCGTTCATTATAAACAATTGACTAACGTTAACAGTGTGGGGAATGTTTATTAGTTGAAACAACAGGAGGCCTTGATAACATGGCCGCAAGTACGTATTTATTGTTTTATATTGTTTCAAATAAAAGTTCAGTTCATTTAAAATTAGTGATTTGTTTCGTATAATGTATATTAACATTACCTTTTGGATATTTTCTGTATAAACATTGTACGTAGTTTACATAGAGGGGCAGTAGTTTTTTACTTCCCGCACGTGGGTGTTGTAAATATATTACAGTACAGTTATTTAGTTGGCAACCCGGAAATGTAGGAAGTTCAACTTTCAATAATGGTCGCCATTGCTGGTAAGTATGACAAAACGCATTATCGCGCAAAAAAATAATATTTTTGACCTGTGTGAAGTCCTGTCTGGTACTTGAGCCTCAGGCCGCACCCGAATGTCCTGACCCCGGGCATGTTCCCGTGTGATCGACCTGTCCTAATAATATCCAGCAACTGTATAATTCCTTCAGGGTAAACTGTATCTTCAATTAATGAGTTGCAAGAATTTCCAACCAGATTCGAGTAGCTTAATTCATATCCTGCCAAATATTTTTGTTACTTTACGCATTCGTTTTATTAAATGTGTAATTATAGAGTGGGAAAAACTCACTTTTAACTTTGACATTATTTCATTCATATTTATTTAAGTTTTAAAAAGATTGTCAGAGAGATTTTACATAGTACGAGGATTCCAAAATAGCTCATCCTAGATTACCTTAACAATGCAGTGTAGCCGAGTGGTTAAGGCAAAATACCTTGGGGCAGAGCTATGTTGGAGTCTCCGTGGAGAAAGACATTTCCTCATGGAATTTTCGGCCAGTATAGAACCGGTACCCATCCAGTGTCATGAGGAATTTGTAAAGTAGCGGCTCTAGGTAAAGAAAACCTAGCTATAACGGCTGGGGGGACCCGATATGCTGACTACATGTCCCACCTACACTGTCAGATGATCGTCTTCATCAGTGATTAACACATGTGGATGTTTGAGGCTAGCAGCCGGCTGATAGGCCTGTCGCGCCGTGGAGTATATTTTGTCAATATCGTCCATTTCCATTATATGATGTATTTTTGTGTGTGACCATGTTCAGTTTTATTGATGTTTTCTTCCAGTCTCATTTTTTAAATCCAATACATGAAAAACCCTTCTTTACATTATAGTATATCCATCCATCCATCCATAGCAATTCTGCCCGAGGGCAGGTCTTTCACTGCAATCATAGCGTTTTCATGCTATGCTTTGCAGCTTTACTAGGGAATTATTGTGTGGTAGCTTCCCATTGCTTTCCACACCGGTAAAGGATGATGAAGATAATGATAAGCTTGATGATGATGGACGGGTGATTTTCGGGGACCGTTGGGCCCTAAGCATCCTGACATTTGTCTTACAGGTGAGGAAAAACCCCGAAAAAAAAACCTCACCCAGGAGCTTGTCCCGACCGGGAATCCAACTCGGGCCCGCTGCGTGACAAGGCAGCACGCTACCTCGAGACCACAGCGGTGGAAAAAGTTATAATTTGTAATATTATGAAGTAAATTAACATGAACAGTAGAACAAAATACAATTACATAAGAATATTATAACAAAGATGAACAAAGTCAAATTATGTTATAGTTGTGAATAAACACTATTTACAAAAGAAGTGAAGTAATTAAAACTTTTTCGTTGATGAGAATATGATGAAGAGGACTAAATATTATTTTTTGCGCGATAGTGCGTTTTGTCGTACTTATAGCAATGGCGACCATGATAGAAAGTTCAACTTCCTACATTTTGGGGCTGCCAACCTAAATAAATATTTTGTTTTTATTATCCGGCTTTTACAATGAATATACATTTTTTCCTGTACCTATGTTCACAGTTAACTATACATTTGTTTCAACACATTTTTCCATTCTTGTCTGTTCATCCATATATCTTCTTCTATTTCCCATTCCCTCTTAGTTTCATTGATTCCCTGAATCCACGTAATATTTTGTCTACCCTTCTTTTTCCTTCCCTGTGGTTCCCAATCCATGATTATCTTAGGTAGTCTTCCTTCTTCCATCCTTCTAATGTGTCCGTACCAATTTAATTGTTTCTTCTTTATAAAATCTAATATTGAATATTGTACTTGAATTTTTTCTTTTATATTATGAATTTCTGATTTTATCCTTCCTGGATATTCTTGCAGCACGTCTCCAGTAGTCCATTTCAGTGGCCTGTCCGGCTGTGCTTCATTGGGTTTTTAACATTTTTTTTTTCGATGAACGGGGAGTTAGCCCGTTGCATCAACCCCCAACTTGGAGGACCAGGAATTTAATTTTGGAGTCCTCTTCTCCTAGATGGGCTATCTACCAAAACTATCGAGCCCCATCCGCCCGTTGTGGAATATTCTTAGTTTCCCTTCACCTCTTGCCCACTGGTAGTCAAAAGACTCACTCAGTAAGCCGTCTGGATCATCAGGTCCTAAGCCCCTCCGCCACGTCAAGGCGATATTCCTCGGGGGGCTAAATAAATATACCGTATTAAAATAACGATACTGTAATATTACAAACTACCCGTGAGAAGTAAAACTATTAAGCATTATGCATACTACGTACAATGTATATACAAAAAATATCCAAAGGTAGTGTTAATATACATTATACGAAACAAATCACTACATCTTAAATTAACTGAACTTTATTTGAAACAATATAAAACAATACATACATACTTGCCGCCATTTTATGACTACATTATTATTGTCACGGCCTCCTGTAATTTCATCTAATAAACGTTGCCCACACTTCATGTTTTTATTATTAATTTCATACATCTCAATGATGAATAAATAATATTTGAAGAGAAAAATTATACGCTCAGACCGGGACTTGAACCCGGGACCCTTGGTTCTCTAGACCAAGTGCCCTACCACTTCAAATATGATTTATCCAAAATTTAGATGTATGAAATTAATAATAAAAACATCGAAAAAAAGCCGTACTGGCATTTATAATGTAATGTATAATTCCCAAATATGTCTTCTTAATAAAGGAGCCGCCATTTGCAAAGATAGAAACAAAGGCTTCATAGCATTTGGTGGGCGGGAATTACAACGTATATAGAGAAAAATTTGCGATTAGATCGGTACTTGTTCAGGTAGCTCAGGTGGTAGAGCACTTGGTCTAGAGAACCAAGGGTCCTGGGTTTAAGTCCCGGTTTGAGCGTATAATGTTTCTCTTCAAATATGATTGCCCACACTGTTAACGTTAGTCACTTTTTATAATGAACGCAAATATTTCCAACAAATATATTATTTTACTATTATTTATTATTTTGAAAACACCATCGCGCAAAAAATAATGTACAACGCACGTTTGTGAAGTGTTTTACATAATCTCGAAAATCCCGCAATCGCTCGATTTTTAAAAAATGTCCTCGCTTCTATAAAAACCACTTCCCAACCTTGCATCGTAATATACTATTTTCAAATTTTAATCATAAACTTATTTTTATTAAATAATTAGTTTTCCATGCTAATGTTTTCCCTGTATAATCTACTTCCCTCAAATCATCGTTAATGTTATTCTCCCACCTCATTCTTGGTCTACCAACTGGGAGATTTTTCCTCCGATTTTCCAGCAAGAAGCTTCTGTGCCCCTCTATAATTTCCCATTCCTGCCACATGTCCACCCATCGCAGTCTATGTGACTTAACTATCATCATAATCATCATCATCAACAACAATCACGGATTAAGCCCATGTGGCTTGTTCCGGTCTCATAGATTCTCATTCAAAAGTTGAATCCATATATTTTTCGGTCTACCAGCATTCCTGTCTCCTTTTGGTTTGTAATTAAGTATAATTTTTGGTAGCATTAATATTTCATTCTTTGAACTTGTTCTTGCCAGTTTTTTCTAGTTTATTTATTTTATCTAAAGGTTTAAGATAATTAGCTCATTTCTAATATCTTCACTTCTTTTATCTAGAAGTTTGCAGCCAGCAATATTTCTCAGAAATCTCATTTCAGCTGCTTTTATAACCTTCTCTTTTTGTTAAAACCCAAAATTCACTACCATGTCACAGTAAGGGAACTGCCACATATTTATAAAATGTTAGTCTTGTTTCCTTTCTTGTATTTTTAAATATTTTCTTAATTTGCCACATTTATGATTAAATTACACTGTTTGTTAAAAATATCTTCATTTTTAAAATAGGAGATTTCATAACCCGGGTAGAAATGGTTTACAACTTGTTCAATGGGTTTTCCCCTCCAGAATTATTATAGCTGTGACTTAACTATTCTTATTACATCTCACGTAACTCACTGTTATGAAGTCTTCTCCATTCGCCTGTCTGTTCATCTCTCTTTGGTCTGAAAATGTTTCTAAGAATTTTATTTCCAAATACTCGTAACCTTTTCGCCTCCCTTAAAGTAAGCGTCCATGTTTAGCATCCATATAACATAACCGCTAGAATAACTCCACTCCACGGCGCGACAGGCCTAGAAGGCACTTGGCCTACCAGCCGGCTCCCGGCCTCACATCCACATGTGTTAATCACATAGGTAGGCTATCATTCAGCCAGTGTAGGTCAGCATGTCGGATCCCCCAACCGGGAAGAATAACAGTTTTGTAAATTTTCAGTTTAACATCTTTTGAGATAAGTTGGAAGAAGAGTCCCTATAATCTTAATAGTATGCGTTTCCAGTACTGAATCAATGTTTGATTCTTTGTGCATATCATTTCTATTTGTCGGGTGTCAATACTATGTACAAAATTTATTTGTGAATACAATTTATTTTTATTCTTATTAAAAGATAAGGGAAGTATAAAAGAATAAAAAGAAGAATATAAAAAGTAGTTGATATCAGGCTTACCTCAGGGTGACTCGCTAGATAAATATGATTTTCTTGAATCGTGTTAGTTTTAAGAGTGTCCAGAGCACGTTGTTGAGAGACAGTAAGTACTCCATATTCATAATCCAGCATGCCATATGGGTTCCTCAAAGGATGGTTTTTAAAAGGAATATCAGGAGGAGTAGAATTGTCAACCATTATGTTACCTAGAAATAAAAATACATAGTTTTAGAAGCTGTCCGCCGTGCTGGTAGCATGCCTGCATCCTGACTAGTGGGCTCTCGTTCGATACCCAGAGGGATTGAAAATTCTAATTGTTTAATCAATATAATTTAGGCTAATTGGTGCACAGCTGTGGTCTCGAGGTAGCGTGCTGCCTTGTCACGCAGCGGGCCCAGGTTCGATCCCCGGTTGGGACAGTTTTTCTGGGTGAGGTTTTTATCGGGTGTTTTCCTCACCTGTAAGACAAATGTCAGGAAAAACTTTAAGGCCCAAACGGTCCCGAAAATCATATGGCCATCGCAATCATCATTCATATTCATCTTAGATTAAAATTTAGGATTAGGGACTCTCCTGGCGCACCCACTATCATCATCATCATCCCACCATATTATTGGGGCAACGTAACCCTGCCTTTCCAGGTGCTCCAACCTCAGAAGTGGGTTCCTTGGCCATGCCAGGGAGAACATCAGGACTGTCTAAAGACAACTTGGCGCATTTGCAAAAAAAGAAAAATAATTTAATTGCAAAATTTCAATCTCTCGGGGTCAGGAGAGATGGTGGTTGTACAATTTTCATCTTCATCATCATCAACAACAAGGAATTAAGCCCAATGGCCTGTTCCGATCTCATTTATAGGTCGAATTGGTCCTTCCATTCTCTTCAATGGCTTCTCCCAACTTCTCTCTCCCCTTTGGTTTTTAATTATACATTCTTCTTGGTAGCGCTGTTCATTCAATCGTAATACGTGCTGAAGATAAGCATTTGGGTGTACAATTTTTAATTGTTAAATTGTGCACCAGATTCATCTCATCTATGCACGTTTACCTCATTACTGTCACGGTTTTAACCATTTCTGATCTGTTCAGTCCCATATTATGTTGCTCGTTCAATTCTTTTGTTGGTCGTCACGACTGACTGTTCGTATGTTATAGTTTAACATCTTATAAGATATCATCTCTTCACTAATTTCTACCAACCATTTATTTCTGTATTATTGTGCACCAGATTCCTGCATTAAATTACAAAACCTCTCCACAATACATATGTTGAGATGGCATATGGTATTGTTGATAGCGATTTCGTATCGGGATGGGGACATTAAGTCTGGGTAGCTCACCCTTGGTGCTTTTTTGCCAGCACGGGGTTTACATTCTCCTTTCTCTTAATCATCATCCCTCACACAGCACACTTTACACTACACAAACACACAAACATACACTCAACCTACACTCCTCTCTGTACACAATACAATAATATCTACGTAAAGTAGTCTGCCGAAGTTGTGTTTAAATTTAAAATAGGACATATATCTGCACAGGATGGAAACCGAAGTATGAACACTGCAGGTGGGTGGCATTAGAACAGACACATATAGTTTTATACACTTTAATTGCATTCTATTCTCCTTTCAAACTAAAGAATAGATTAGATGTATATATAACCTACGTAACTCGAAGCTTTTCGTTGGTTATCGAAACTCATAACTTGAGTTCTGAGTTGTATGAGCTATTAACTAATTAACTAACTCACTGGCAGTATCGACCCATAGTTTCTTGACCGCGTTGATATAGTTACCATTCATCCCTATCATGAGCTAATGTTTTGCAATCATCCCCTCTATAATTTACCTCCCTCAAATCTTGGTTAATGTATTCTCCCATCTATTCTTCACCCACCTACTAGGCGATTTCCTTCTCGTTTTCCTATAAGGAGTTTTCATTCAGTTCTTAAATTCCCAATCCGTGCCACATGTCCTGCTTACTTCGGTCTACGAGACTTAACTGTTCTCATTAAATCTAGTTTCTTATAAATATCATGAAGCTCATTATTAATATTCTTCTCCATTCTCCGGTCTATTCGTCTCTCTTTGGCCCAAAATTTTTTCCAAAGAACTTTATTCTCAAATATGTGTATGATTCACATCCATAAAATACAACTAGAAGAATGGACGTTTTATATATTTTCATCGAGGCTGATGTATTTGTCCAAAAGAATGAGTTTTAGACTCCAAAATTTGTACCATGCTAATTTTTTTGTCTTCGAAGCTTTTTGGTCTGCTCTCTAACAGGCTGACTATTTGTTCTGGGAAAGTACATTCGTCGCAAGTTTGTAACTGTGTGCTGCCTATTGTAATTTGTGTATGTTTTTTGTACTCATGCTCTTGGATTTGCTGGGTTAATTTGAAGACCAACTTATTTGCTCTTTTCGTTCAATTCTCTCTTGGTTTGTAAGTCCTGTCTCATATATTTATTAGTGAACAAAAACTATATCGTCCGCTAATCTCTAGTTTTCCGTTTATGTTTATCCCATATCCCTTCTTATGTCAGTTCAGTTTTCCTATACCGAAGAAAAAAAAATGTAATATAAATAGAAAAAATATCTAATATATAAAAAATAATGTTTGTTTGTTTGTTTCGTTCGTACTCTATGCGCGTCCATACGTTGAATCCGATTTTGATGAGGTTTTTTGCAAACATTTCAGGAGATTCCAGGGATGAACATAGGCATATAGAGAGTTGTGATACTCAACTCCTAACACCCTTAAAAATCACCCTTTGTAGTGAAAAAACGTGAAATAAAGTCCCTATTTTGACGCTTAAATGGCTGCGTATGCTTGCCTAAACCATTAACAAATGCACCAAAATTAATTTACACAGAATTGAATATCTCAATAAACTCTACAAAAAAGTCAGCAACAGCATGATGTTTATCTTTTATGGATAATTCAAAATAACCATTTTTTCTTCTTTCATTAGATGCCAAGAAGATCAGGGATTAAGTAGATTCCCGGGCAAGCAGAGCAGCAGCACGGATAACTCGAACTAACGAATTTTGTCTTTCAGCTCATTAAATGCCAAATACATCGGGATACGTAGATTTCCCGGGCAATGCCGGGTTAATGAGCCACGGGGTATTCTAAAAATAATAATGATATAAATTATTAATTATTACTCATTTTACTTATTCAACTAAACGTATAAAAACACATAATAATTATTTAGACGTTAGCAGCGCACACCGGGTATTAGCTAGTGTAATATAAATATAAATCTGGACTCTATGTTCATTATAACGCTGTAATGAGTTCGACAGGCAATGAAAAGTTCCGAGGGGTCACGTTGTTTTATTTTCTTTTTTCATCTCCTCTCTCTTTAATTAAAAGGAGTATTGAGTTTGAGACATATTTCAAAATGTGGTAAACTAACTAGCTAACTAACACACTGACATTATCGAACCCGTAGGTTCATGGCCATACATCTCTAGCCTAATCTGAATGTTTTCCAATCATCTCCTGTTCAATCTCGTACTTCTCTCAAATCATGGTTAATATTATTCTCCACCTCATTTTTGGTTTCTACCAACTTGGTTCTTTCCCCTGTGTTTTTTCTACAAGAAGCTATACCCCTTTTCATTCTCCATTCTTGCCCACATGCCCTATCCATCGCAGTCTAAGAGAATTAACTGTTCTTATTATATCTGGTTTCCTATAAATATCATGTAGCGTACTGTTATGATTCGTTATCCATGTCTTCTCATTCATCTCTCTTTGGTCCAAAAAATGTCTTTATCTTCTTCGTCACGGTGTTAGGCTTTTTTACTAGCTTGTTTCGGCTCCAAATAGCTGCTGTTTCCATAATTTCTTTGGTCTTCCAAAGCTTCTTCTCTCTCGTGGTGAATAGTTGTATGCTGATTTCGGTATTCTGTTCTCAGTCATTCTTGCCAAGTGTTCTTTTCTAGTTTGTTCTGTATTTCACTATTGTTTGTGTTTATTTTTCTACTTTTAGTTGCTGTGTTATATCTGATCCAAAAATTTTCTAACTGAAACTTTATTCTCAAACACTCGTTAATATCCTTTCCTCCCTAAAGTAAGAGTCCGTGTTTTCGCATTCATGTAATATAACCGGAATGTGGAAGAGTCACATAAATTTATATAAACTGACACTTGTTTTCCTTATCAAAAACTAGTACATTTCCTCTCTCACGATATATTTAAATCATTCAAGCCTGAAGAAAACAGATATGATAATTAATATTCTGAACTATGCACTATTACCAGAGAAACAGGTCAATTAATTACAACTTTTTCATAAAGATTAAATTATCTTGAGTATTAATCAGCTCAACAGGATATCAAAACAGGATTTGAATCAACTTATTTCAGAACCAAAGGGCCTTATATTAGTCCCCTAAAGTATGCAACACTGATATGTAAACACAAGAAGAAATATTACAACAAGTAACTTAAATTCATTCCATTATTTGGGTGCAGTTAATAAATAGTAATGATACTTTATAATATACTCCACCACTGTGGTCCATCCATAGTAATTCTGCCCGAGGGGTTTTCCATAGTATTCTGCCCGAGGGCAGGTTTTTCAGGCAATCAAGCATTTTCATGCTATGCTTTGCAGCTTTACTAGGGAATTCAAGGTGTGGTAGCTTCCGTTGCTTTCCACACGGGAAATATGCTGATTGATGATGATGGTTGATAATGATTTCGGGACTGTTTTGGCCTTAAAGTTTTTCTGGCATTTGTCTTAGAGGCGAGGAAAACCCCCGATAAAAAACTCACCCAGAAAAAACTGTCCGCACGGGGACGAACCCGGGGGGCTTGCGTGACAAGGAGCAAGCTACTCGAGACCACAGGGTGGACTAATTATGTAATGATCTTTAAAATACTCCACCGTGTGGTCTCGTTGTAGAGTGCTCTTGTCACGCAACGGGTTCGGGTCATCCCGGTGGGGCATTTTTGGGTGAGGTTTTTATCGGGTTTTCCTCTCTGTAAGACAAATGTCAGATAGCTTAGTCCCCAACGCCCCGAAAATGATTCTTCCTTGTCATCCTTATCATTATCTCTAATTCTCATAAGTAATGCCACGAGTGATTTCCAAATTATCGATAAATTACGTCGAA
>JASPKZ010006249.1:0-18689 GCA_030220185.1 Diploptera punctata | reverse complement strand
CGCAGAGCTACAGGACTTGCGCTGGTTCGAGTCTCCATGGGGGAAGAAATTTTCTCATGGTATTTCGGCCAGTATGGGACCGGTGCCCACCCAGCATCGTGAGGCAATTGGGTAGCTACAATAAGTAGCGGCTCCAGGTTGAGGAACCAGCTATAACGGCTGGGGGACTCGACATGCTAACCACATGTCACCCCTACACTGGCTGTTGATCATCTACCTCTGTGATTGACACATGTGGATGTGAAGGGCCAGCAGCCAGCTGGTAAAAGGGCAACCGCTGAAAAGTGGAAAGACCCTCAATCGGATCAATCGGATCGGTTTATAGGAATGATTGGTAACACTTATCTGGGGACAGGGATGCATGGAGCGATTTGTCAGGCCGACCATGAATCTACGTATTCGACACAGTGTCAATGAGGTAGTTAATTTGTCCACCTACTCGACTGATTTCCCTTGAAAACGTATTTGGAAACGAGCTGTGAGAAAGTAACAAACGGCTGCAAAAATCAGCTGTCTTTGTGTTTCCAATACATCATTAGAGTGGATAATGTTATAAAAGGAAAGAAGACCGGATATTTCCAAATTAAATCAAAACAAATTCTAAACTACTCTATCATCACACAGACTGCTGAAAGAGAAAGGCAGGTCGGTATGGAAACAATTTCCTGTTAGATTTTAAGGGGAGTCGAAAGTTAAAAAGAAAAAGAAACTCATAACATTTTACCTTACACATAATTTTTAATTATCTGACATTTTAAAAGCTTTTGTGTGTTGTTTAACTAACCAACTAACTCACTAGCACTATGGAACCCGTTGGATCATGGCCGCGTAGACATAAGCTCTCCACACATCCCTATCCTGAGTCAATGCTTTCCAATCATTCCCTCAAATCATGGTTAATGTAATTCTCCCACCTGATTCTTGGTCTACCAACTGGGCGTTTTCCCTCTGGTTTTGCTACAAGAAGCTTCCATGCACGCCTTTCATTCCCCATTCGTGCCACATGTCCTACGAGACTAAACTGTTCTGATTATATCTGGCTTCCTATAAAGACATGTAGTTCACTGTTATGTGGTGTTTTTCATTCGCCTTCTGTTCATCTCTCTTTGATCCAAACACTTTTCTAAGAACTTTATTCTCAAATACTCGTAATCTTTTCTCCTTCTTTAAAATAAAGAGTCCATGTTTCACATCCATATGATACAACCGGTAGTTATATATATTTTCAGTGTAACGTTTTTTGAAAGAGTTGGGAATAATAATAATAATAATAATAATAATTATTGTATTTATTATTATTATTATTATTATACGAGTGCAGAAGTGAGATTTGTATTAGGCCCATAAATAGGTAAATGTTTTATGTGTTGTATTCAATTTATTGTATTGTCACTTTATTGTTTTCAAATTAAAATAAAAAAATCAGGTAGCCGAAATTTGGACCTTATCAATAAAAATCTTTTTTTTTCCGAAATTGTAAAACGCTCAAGATAAGTATAAAGAGCGACAGTAACAAACATAAGCTAATAGTAACATACTGATACCTAAATATGAAAATGGAGAATGAAACATTAGAAGTAATGAACAACACAACAAATTATATGGAACAATTGGGGGAACAATTAAAAGTACGAGACTTGGATGGGTAGAAAGAAGTGAGGAGGGATCCATACTACAAAAAATAACCGAAGGGAAACCAAGTAGTAGAAGATGTTTGGGAAGACCGAGAAAGAAATGGTTGGATAGAGGAATGATATGAGGGAGTTGGGAATAAGAGGATGGAGAAGAAAGATGCAAGATAGAAGAGGCTTTGATAGTACAGCACGCTATGGCCCTACATGGATCATAACTCTATGGAGATAGAAATTAACGTACTGATATAATAAAAACAACAAAAATTAATCTTTACCTCAGTCAAAGATACAATTTATTCCTTGTGTGAGATCATTTTTAACACTTTTTACATGGTTGGTTATACAGTAAAACCTGTCTATGAAGGAACATGACGGCTCCTTAAATATATTTTCGTCTTGGCAATTATCCTTCTTATAAAGGGTTCCCAAATTACAAGCTTGAATTTTCTCACGCAGTGTAAGGGTTTTACATGCACGCTTTAAATACATACCGGTAACGTATTGACTGAAATACAGACAAAATAGTGTATGTAACACAGCTCAGTTTGCACGGCAATACAAAACAATTTTATTACAGAAAAGCGAGAAGGAACTCAACTATAGGTAGACAGATGAGTTTCCCAACTCGCTCGCAGGTTACGTAAGCAGGCAAGGAAAAGCGAGGGATTCCCCGCTGTCACACATAAGCAAGGGTATCCCCGCAATACAATGGTTAACACAAGAAGGTAAAACGATATAATGCATTAGCGTCATATGCAGAATTTTCACGTGTGGTCATTAATACTGTAATTAGAACGTGCTTAAGAATAATTTTCTGTCTTATTGAGGTACAAATTAATTATTGGTACTTTAAAACCGTTCCGTTTCCGCGTTATGAAGGTTTCCGGTTTATACAGGGCGATTTTACATATAAAATCGTACCGTTTTGGAGATGTTTGTTCCGTCTGTACAGATTTCCTTTTAGTGGTTAAGGCACTGAGCTACAAGCCGGAGGGGTGGAGGTTGGGGTCAGGATTTTTAAACTGGCCCAAACCCTCTGGCGGCACTATGGTCCTGGGGTCGACTCAGCCTCTAACGGAAATGAGTACCAGACGCTTGTTCTGGGGGTAAAGGCGGCCGTCACGCAGGGCTGACAACCCGGCTGGCATAAAGTGCCGATTGTCTAGAAAAATTGGGAGCCTTAACTCCTATTACCCTAAGGGCCTCCGGCCTGTTGTGGAATCACTTTACTTTACTTTACTTACAGATTTCCTTCTTATAAAGGTTCCGGCTAAAACAGGTTTTACTGTAATAGGGCCTACGTAGTTACCATCAGCAACATAATTTTTACAATTTTAAATGAACAAATTTTAAAATTCCATTTTATGATTAGATATATTTTTTACAAGATAGTGCGTTCTGTCGTACTTACAGGAATGGCGACCATGATTGAAAGTTCATTTTCCCTAAATTTCGGAGTTACCAACCTGTAAATAACTAAATAACTATACTGTAATATTACAAATTACCTACCTAGTACGGGAAGTTAACCCCTTTATGTATACTATGTACAATGTGTGTGTGTGTGTATATATATATATCCAAAAGTTAGTGTTAATATACATTATATGAAACAAATCACTGCATTTTAAAATTAACTGAAGTTTATTTGAAACAGTATAAAACAATAAATTCGTACTTGCCGCTATTTTATGCCTCATTGGTGTCATGGCCTGCTGTAGTCTCAACTAATTATTTTCAGCATTTACCGTATAAACATTGATCAGACTGTTAACGTTAGTCAGTTATTTATAATGAACGCAAATATTTCGAACAAATATGTTATTATTTTACTATTATTTATTATTTAGAAAAACCATCGTGCAAAAAATAATGTACAACGCACGTTTGTGAAGTGTTTTATAGAATCTGGCCATCGCTCGGTTTTTAATAATTTCCTCACTTCTGTAAAAACCACTTCCCAAACTCACATTGTAATATTCTATTAATCATAAAATGTAATTGTAATTGTAATATATTCATTTAAATTTGTAAAAAAAGTCTTGGTGATGCTAACTATGTATTATAAACAACCCTGTTAAATTTCTTGAAAATTATCTCACACAAGGAAATTGTAACGTCCACTTGAATAAATTAATGTTTTTACTGAGACAACGATTAATTGTTGTTGTTATTATTATCAGGGAATAATATAAATACATGCTGATATATTGATTGCATTGCTGTGGGACTAGTTTTGGAACGCTTTGCGTGACCCCTTGACATTAACAAAACGAGAGCAGAACAGGAAGAGAGAGGAAGAGCATCATTAATTTGTCGCGCGAGATTCTGCCGCATTCTTAACCAACATGTTATTTACAGATGCTTTTCTTATACATGTGAGGTGCATCTCGTCTGGAGGGTGTGCCTCTCCTCTATACATTTTTTAAATAATGTAATAATCTAACACACTGGCTCTATCGAACCGCTAGCTTCATGTCCGCGCGACCATACACCCATACCCTGAGTTAATTCTCCCAGATATATTATATGGATGTGAAACATGGACTCTTACTTTAAGGGAGGAATGAAGATTACGAGTATTTGACAATAATGTGTTAGGGAACATTTTTGGATCGAAGAGAGATGAACAATGAACAGACAGGTGAATGGAGAAGACTACATAACAGTGAACTACATGATCTTTATATGAAACCAGTTGTAATAAGAACAGTTAAGTCTCGTGTACTGCGATGGGCAGGACATGTGGCACGAATGGGAATAAAAATACGTGCATGGAAGCTTCTTGTAGGATATCCAGAGGGAAACCGCCCAATTGGTAGACCAAGAATGAGGTGGAATTACAACAGTCATGATTTGAGGGAGGTAAAATATACATAGGATGATTGGAAAACACTAACTGGAAGTAGGGATGTATGGACAGCTTATATCCGCGCGGCCATGAATCTATGGTTTCGATAGTGGCAGCAATGAGTTAGTTTCGAGTATAATTAGGTAGGAAAGGAGCCGCCACTGCGGTCACATTTGACTACCGAGTATAGTCGGCTCAGTGATTTAGTTTACAGGGACTTGCTTTGTGGTTAGGTAGGTCTATTTTGCACGCATATATATTTAACATATCAAGCGGCGTTGTCACGTTTTATTCACTAGAATGCATATTTACCAAACTAAAGATACTGCAAAAGACAAAAGTTGGAACGGTCTTAAGGTAATTGTTTCCAAGTGGAGTTGACATGAAAACGTGATTTAAAAATGCGAAGACATTATTGGCAGATAACTGTTTTCAATTTTTGATGACTGGAGCGGCGTCTTAGAAGCCTCTAACAACAACTCCCGTCTCTTCCTGACAGTAATAATGTATTTTTTAAACCAGAGGGAAACAGTTGCCTTTGATGGCGCCTGTAAACTAAACTGCTGAGCGGACTATACATTGATACGGAAAGAGAAATTGATCTGTTTTGACTTGTCAGCGTCTGGTGTCAAATGTACTCTACGTGTTGCAAGAATCTCCGACAGGAAGTGGATTGACCCACGCCCAGGTGAGGAAGTGCTAACCGGTTTCTTTGTTACGCTATCAGCTTCTCATTTGTTCAATTAATACACATATTTATAAAGTTTCTCTGAAACTAGTTCAACTCAAAGCATTCGTGTCTTTTCTTCTGATGCGTAGACAAGTTCACACCATTTTCATTCGGGACATTTTTCATTTAAGACTTAATTACAATTTTTTTTGTATATTTTATATTTTACGTGCTAAAAATGTATGCGGGCCGAGCCGACCGGTGTAAGGCATCATGCATTGCCGCAGGAAATTTTGAAGAAGTGGTTGAATTCAAATACCTAGGAACAAATAACTGCAGATAGGAATGAGATGCACAAAGAAATTAAACATAGGCTCAATTCTGGAAATGCGTATTATTATGTATTACAGGGACTCTTGTCGTCCCAACTCCTTTCAAAAAACGTTAAACTGAAAATATATAAAACTGTTATTCTACCAGTTATATTATATGGATGTGAAAACATGGACTCTTATTTGAAGGAAGCGGAAAGATTACGAGTATTTGAAGTTAAAGTTGTTAGGAATTTTTTTGGGCAAAGAGGGACGGACAGGAGAATGGAGAACACTGCATAACAGTGACTTAAAATTATATTCATAGGAAATTAGATGTAATAAGAACAGTTACGTGTCTTAAACTGCGATGGGCAAGACATGTGGCACGGATAGATAATGAAAGAGAGGCATAGAAACTGTCTGAACACCGGAGGGAAAGCGCACAATAGAATGAGATGGGAGAAGAATATTAATAATGATTTGAGAGACTTGAATAATACAGGGAATGATTACAATATATTAATCACGATAGGAATGTAAGGACAGATTATGTGTGCTCAGTATGAACATCTTCCTGCGCCCAATTATCTACTACTGCCATTAAAATGATAGCAGATAGTGACGTCAATGATGAGTTACATTGTTTGGTTTTCACCACGTTTATTCTGTGCTGTACAATACAATAATAAATAAATATAACAAGAATTCAGCCGGTCTGATGATATTAGCGGTGATTAGAGCGCGGATTTTTATTATATAACAGTTAAGATAACAGTCTTGTGATATGAGTTCTAAACATAATAGTCTTGTGATATGAGTTCTAAACATAATAGATTTGTAATGTAGCAGACACGATAACAGTTTGCTATCTAACAGTTAAGACTTTCTTTACGATCAATATAACTGTTTTCTTATATAACAGACAATATAAGTGTCGTTAAAGTAACAGTTTTGCATGCTAATATTTAAGATAACGGTCCACCGCTGTGGTCTCGAGGTAGCGTGCTGCCTTGTCACGCAGCGGGCCTGGGTTGGATCCCCGGTCGGGACTGGTTTCCTGGGTGAGATTTTTAGCGGGGTTTGTTCCTCACCTGTAAGACAAATGTCAGGAATCTTTAAGGCCCAACGGTACCCGAACATCATCTGGCCATCGCAATCATCATCATTCATATTCATCTTAGATTAAGCTTAGGATTAGGAACTCTCCTGGCGCACCACTATCATCATCACTCATCATATTATCGGGGTAACATAACCCCGCCTTCCAGGCGTCCCAACCTCAGAAGTGGGTTACAATTACGCCACTGCCAGGAGAGAACACCAGAAATGTCCAAAATGGACAACCTGGGTCATTAAAAAATATAATTAAGATAGCTGTTTTTTTGAACAGTGAATATAATTGGTATCTAGCAGTGAAGTTAACAGTTTTGTTATGTAACAGTTATTTTTTTAATAACTCGTTTTATAACTTTATAAGTATCGTAATTGTAACAGCTGTGGGACCCGACTCCTGTCCACATGCCACCCCTATTGATTCTCTGGATGTGAAGGCAGCAACCAGTTAATTGGCCAAAGACCTTCTAGCCCTGTAGTGCCATCGTGTGTATAACTTTAAAAACATGTTAATATATTTATGTGATATCACAAGTATTATAATGCTGCATTTATATACATTTAAAAATATGCTAAATGTACGACGTAGCGTAGATGGTTAAGGAAATACGCTACAATCCGGAAGGTAGAGGATTCGATTCCTGGAGGGGTCAGGATTTTTATAACTGACCCAAACCTTCTGGTGGCACTATGGCCCAGGGATCGACTCAGCCTCTAACGGAAATGAGTACCAGGGGCTTGTTCTGGGGGTAAAGGAGGTCGTCACGCAGAGCTGACAACCTGGCTGACATCAAGTGCCGATTGTCTGGAAAAAGTGGGAGCCTTAACCTCCTACTACCCCAAGGGTCTCCTGAGGCCTCTAGGGGGATCACACCTTTCTATTGGACCTAGTTCTGTAGCTATATAGGTCTCTATTACATTTCAATAGAAATTATGTTCGGTTAACATGTGGACTACATTATGCTATATTAAGTTGCAATCTTAACATTTAGTTCTAATATAACTTTAAAAAGTCATCCAATGCTTCATGTGTGATCTAGCTATATTGCCTACATATTAAAAATGTTATTTTTTAATTAATAAAACAAAAATATTCCATTTACATTAAACATACTATACTATCTTGCAATTTTAACATTTAGCTCATTTATAACTTTAAAAAGTTTCTTAATAATTTTCCATTCATACAACATTACAACTTTATACTATAGTACTTTGCAATCTTAACTTTTAGCGTATAAAAATCCGCTCTCTAGTGATGATGGTGGTGATAATAGAGCGCTCTCTGATGATTAATGGTGATAAGAGCGGGCGTAACCGGAGCCTCCATGAAGAGCAGAGCTCAGGGAAGACGAAATATAGCTGCTGGCACCACCATATCCGCCACTGTGTCCATATCCGCCACTGAGACCATATCCGCCACTGAGACCATATCCGCCACTGAGACCATATCCGCCACTGAGACCATATCCGCCACTGAGACCATATCCACCACTGAGCCCATATCCGCCACTGAGACCAACTCCACTGCTCAGTCCACTAAATCCGTATCCGCCACTGACTGCACCCAATCCAAGACCAGTAGTGGCTACAGCTAGTGCAGGTCGGGCCACGGCCACTGGTTGAGGCACAGCGACTGTGACAGCTTGAGGCACTGGAACAGCAACGGGCTGAGGCACGGCGACAGGTACGGGCTGTGGAACAGACACAGGGACAGGTCTAGGCACAGGCACAGGTACGGGCTGTGCAACGGGAACAGGTACTGGGCGAGGCACGGAGACAGGGACGGGTCTGACTACAGTCACAGGTACAGGCTGAGGAACAGCCACAGGTACGGGTCGTGGCACGTCAACAGGGTAGGGAGCGGGAACAGGCACAGGCACGGGTCTGTTTATGGTGACCTGGAACAGGCTGAGGCACGGGGACGGGCACTTGTCGTGTGATGGTGGTTACTTGGGGAGCGGAAACGGCCACGGGGGCGGCTGCTATAAGCGACCGGTGCTGCTGCTGCTGCAACTGCTACTGGGGCGGCAGCTACTCCTAGAGCTCCTCCGGATACAAGACCGCCTCCCAGTCCAATGCCACCTCCAAAACCACTGTATCCTCCATAACCACCATATCCTCCATAACCTCCATAAGAAAGTCCACTTCCAAGGTCGAACCCATGTCCAATACCTCTCTTGTCTCTTGCTTCAATTTCTCCGCAGCTGCCCAGAGTCAGCGCAGATATAGCGAGGGCGCAAACCTGCAGACAAAAGCTCTCCGTACATCCTTATTCAGGAATAATATTTTCCAACCATATCTCTGTATAATTAAGTTCTCTCTAAACATGGTTAAAGGAAGGTTGAGGTTTCGAGTCCCGGTAGGGTTAAGATTTTTAAAACTGAGCCAAATTTTCAGATGACGCATCGCCCTAGGCTCGATCGTCCTCTAACTGAAATAAGTACCAGACGCTTGTTCGGGGGTAAAGATGGCCGTCACGCAGGGCTGATAACCCGACTGACTTAGAGTACCGAGGGAGCCTTAAGATCCTACTATGTGAAGGGTCTCCTGTGGCCTGTAGTGGGATCACTTCACCTTCAAATCATGGTTAATGTTATTCTCACATCACGTTCTTGGCCTGCCTACTGGACGCTTTCCCTTCGGCTGCTAACTAGACTCATTTATTCCCCATTCGTGCCAGATGTCCTGACAATAGCAATTATTGTTTTTTAATTTAACTTCAATTTGGTAAATTCATTAATTTGGAATTATTTTTTTAGGTCGTCAATAGACCACTAATAATTATTAAAAATGGCGAATGGTGGTAACATGGAACAATATATTCCATCATAAAACCCTTTCCTTTATTTTAAGTGTCGTGATACCAAGAAGTCGATTAGGACCTGAAAATAAAGGTAAGTGAGGCCTTGACAACTCGCAGTGTAGATGAACAAAGACTAACTGCAGCAGTAATGAAATTTATGAGACGTACTGCGGGTTACTCAAGAACAGACCATAAAAGGAATTCTGAGATTATCAAAGAATTACAAACAGAATCAATCATGGAATGTGTGCAAAAATACAGAAACAACTGGAAATCTCACGTAAGAAGAATGAGCACAAACAAGAATACCACGTCAAATCTTATCATTACCAGCCACCAGGCAAGAGATAATTGGGCAGATCCCTTCAAACGTTGCATTGAGACCGTAACAGACTCCTAGGCCTACCACATGAAAGGAAGAAGAAAAGAAAGCAAGGATGTATGATAGAGGGAATTAATACCGTTTTTGCGCGATAGTACGTTTTGTTGGACTTATAGCAATGGCAACCATGATTGAAAGTTCAATTCCTACATTTTGGGGTTGCCAACCTAAATAACTATACTGTAATATTACATATTACAAACCACGTGTGGGAAGTAAAACCACTGCCCTTTATGTATATATTACGTACAATGTGTATATAAAAATATATCCAAAAGGTAGTGTTAATATTCATTATACGAAACAAATTATTGCATTTTAAATGAACTGAACATTATTTGAAACAATATAAAACAATAAATACGTATTTGCCGCCATTTTTACACTCATTGGTGTCACGGCCTGCTGTAGTTTCAGTTAATACACATTACCCACGCTGTTAACGTTAGTCAATTGTTTATAATGAACGCAAATATATCCAACAAATATATTATTTTACTATTATTTATTATTTTGAAAACACCATCGCGCAAAAAATAATGTACAACGCACGTTTGTGAAGTGTTTTCACAGAATATCGGAGATAAAAACCTCGCTATTGCTCGGTTTTTAAACATTTTCCTCAATTCTGTAAAAACCATTTTCCATCCTCGCATCGTAATACACAATTGTGGGAAAACAAAACAACAAATGAAGTGCTTGGATGAGCCTGAAGCTACCCTCTGCAGGAAGGTCAAGAAAGATGTAGATCCCAGTATTTTGGTGACGGATGAAACATTGGAAAGCAATAGCCTGTTCTATGTCCCAGTGCAAAGAAGCATGCAAGAGATCGTAGTGAGGTGAACTATGGGTCCAAAGAGATGCACAACCCCAGTTCCCAGAATTCACATTTTGACGCATGTATGAAAAAATGCGAAAACTCAAAAATGGTAAACGTATGTTTTAAAAAGTATTGGCATTTCTATATTATAGTCATCAGATGAAGATGTTAGGTGAACAATTTCAGTTATTTAGGATGCAATGTATCATACTGCTAGAAGGAAGATATTAATATTAAATTAAATAAGTTTTATAGAATGTGGGCGCTATAAAACGGACGCTGAAAATAAAACTTTGAGGAGTACACAATTAATATTTAAAAAAATTATGGCAGTGCCTGTCTTAACATATGCACATGAGAAACCGTTCAGACACAAGAAAAATAGAAAATGCAGAAAAGAAGTTCTTACGTTCAGTAGCAGGTGTGACAATTTTGGACAGAAAAAGAAATCAAGATATTAGCAAAGACTTAAATATTTTCAATTAACAAATAAAATTGACAACATGAGAAACAACTGGTATGGACATGTTAAAAGAATGCTTACAGATAGAATCTGTCAGCTGTTATTAAAGTACAAACCGATAGGACATAGAAGTGTTGGACGCCCATTTACTAGATGGGAAGATTCATTAAATCCAACTTGATGTGAAAACAGGTCAAAAGGCCTAATTTCATGAAGTAGAAGAAAGAAGAAGAAGACATGAAGATGTTGATGCCAGAATAAAGAAAGCAAGGTATGCTTACATTCAATTCAAAACAATTTGGAGGTCAAAACAAATCTTCTTAAGACTTGAACTAAGATTACTTAATTCAAATGTGAAATCAATTTTGTTATACGACTTTGAAACTGAACTACAAAACAAATTGGATAGAAATTGTAAATCTTTGTAAATTGTTGCCTGGGAAATAACAACTTTGGAGAAGTGCGAATTATAATGGAATTTGCAAAGAAATTAAATTTAGAAAATGGAAACGGGTTGGTCATGTGTTAAGGGAGAGAGAGAATGATAACGTCATAAAAATGGCATTTGATTGGAACTCCCAAGGAGTGAGAAGGCGAAGAGGAAGACCTAGAGCAACATGGAGTAATGCCATCAGGGATGAAGCTGAACAGGCAGGGATGAGTTGGAATGCAATTAAGGCATTGGCAAACAACAGAGTGTGTTGGCGAGCTTTTATTAAGGCCCTATGCTTCCCAGTGGAGTGACCAGCACTATCATTACTACTACTATATATTACAGACATATACTAATACTGCAGACGATTTGTGGGATACTGTAAAAGCTCCTTATTCGCGGGGGATCTGTTCCGCGAATACAGAAAGCGTGAAAATGGAATGGTAATTTGTATGGGTATATAGGGGATACGTTCCAAGGTTCACAAAATAAAATAAAAATTATCAAAATAAAATAAATTTAATGAGAGATTTTGAACAATTTCTATTAAATATTACTGTCAGGCTTAGGCAAGGAATTAAAGAACATCGTAACTTTTTTCCAGATTTGCCGCTTAAACGACTCGCCAACGCGTAAACGGCCAAGCATTTCTATTTGTACTTTAAGCGGCAACACTACCTTTTTTCAGCTTCGGAACTACTTTTTTTTCCTTTTACTAGGCATTATAAATTGGGAACAATGCAGAAGATACTCGTCTTATTCAATCAAAATTATTACAACGAATGATAAGTTGAAATAATAAAACACCAATCGTGGCGAGGGCGGCATTTATTAAAGGACATAGTGTCACGTGAATTACGGGGCGGCATTTATCAACAAACTTTAGCTTTTGTGGCAATAACGTTTGTATGATTTTTGTTTGTCCATTTGGTTTCAATCCTTTTTTTTTTTTTGTAAAAGTCGCCTTGATACGTGCCTGCAATAAAAAAAAAGTTGCCGATGCGTTAATAAAGGATACTAATCCTTCTAATATAACGACTGGATCCGCGAAAAATAAATTTTTAACCGCGATTACAGGAACTGTGTCGCAATTTTTTAACCCGCGAATAATAAAAACACGAATAACGGATCCGTGAAAAAGGAGCTTTTACTATACTATAACAACTAACTAATAACTAACTAACCACTGGCACTATCGAATCCGTACGTTAACGGCCGCGCGGACATAAGTTCCTCATGCATCTCTATACTGAAGTAATGTTTTCCAATCATTCCTGTATAACTACTTATCTCAAATCTTAATAAATATTATTCTCCCACCTCACTCTTGGTCTAGCAACTGGGCGTTTTCCCTCTGGTTTTTCTTACATCAAGCTTCCATGCACGTCTTTCACTTCCCATTTCGTGCCACAAGCCCTGCCCATCACAGTCTACGAGACTTAACTGTTCTTATTATATCTGGGTTTCCTATAAAGACCATGTAGTTCACTGTTATGAAGTCTTCTCCATTCACCCGTCTGTTCATCTCTCTTTGGGCAAAAAAAAAATTCCTAAGAACTTTATTCTGTTTACTGTAGCTACTATATGCAATTGGAAGTCGTAACATTTTTTCATCAAATAAAATATGGTCCATATCACCACTTCCTCCCCTATAATTATTTCCAACAACAGTGCTGATGCAGGAAACGTACGTAAGTAGAGAACACGGGGCAAGAGAGAAGAGAGAAATGAGGTACTTACCAGCAGGAATCTCATGTTGCGGTGCGTGTGATCGACTCTGTGCACAACCTCTCAGACCTCACAATATATAGTGACATCCACTTTCACTGGTCTGAGGTTCGCGCACCGCATAGCAAGTGTCAGCCTTGACAAGTGTCACATTATACATCAATCCTGTTCGTATTGAATTCCACAGCATCCAGTTATTGAGACTGCATCCATGAGCACGGCAAGACAGGCCTGATTGTAGCGATGCAACATCGCTCATAAAAATGTTACAACATCGATGCTTCAAAAGTAAAACATCGATGTGTTATGAGTGATATATCAATATTTTCCGATGTTTTTGAGATATGAAAATTAAAAACACAAAATAATGTTGAAATTGTTAATTATTTTTTTATTTTCAAGATTGTTTCTGTTATATACACAGGTATCCTCAAGCAAAATATCAATTTGAAGGCTATATATTTTGGTTATTTTAGCATTATGTTTTTTTACAGTGCATGAGAAGCTGGCCCATAGCATCTACCCCCAACCTGGAGGATCAGACACTTTTTCTGGAGTCCACCATAGATCAGTTGCTTTCACGGCAGCCTAAGAGTCTGATCCACCCTGTATTGCCTCATCCGCAATCTGCACCATACCGTAGGTCTCCTACTCTGCTGCATCCGCCGTTGAGGTCTTCACCGTAACCCTGGCTAGGGTCCCTCACAAGGTTACTGTCATCCGGGTCAGCTGACCCGATGTTTCTTAATGAGGTGTTACTCCTCCCCCTCCACCTTTCTCATCCGAACTTGGGACCGGCAATGATGGAGGTATTAATTAATTATTTCGCAAAATATAATTTAAAAACAATTTTGACGATATGTGTCCACTGTCCAGTTTTGATAACTTGGTCAAAACCCAAATGCAGCGTGGCAGGAGGGAACATTGCCGAGTGGGGGAGGGAACTAGGTAGCCATGCAAGAAAACATTTTCTTAATAATAATAATAATAATAATATAATATAATAATTAATAATAATAATAAATAATAATAATAATAATAACTACTAATAATAATAATAATAATAAATAACTAAAAATAATAATAATAATAATAATGATAATAATATAATAATAATAATAATAATAATAATAATAATAATAATTGAATAAATATTATAAAAAACAACGCTATTCTAATCATGACCATAAACTATATGTAGACTTCAAAAAAGCATATGATTCAATTAAGATAGGGAGAAGTTATATAGTACCTCTTGGAGTTCGGAATTATAAAAAGTGAGTAAGACTTACACGAATGTGTCTAAATGGCACAAAGAGTAGGGTGCTGTGTAGGCAAACAGGTTTCGGGCACTTTGAAATCCAGAAGGGGTTGAAACAATGAGATGCACTATTCTCTCCTTCTACTAGTTAATTTTGTACTAGAGCAGCCATTGAATCCTTAGAGGATGAGGAAGGCTTACAACTCAATGGTATTAATAAGTTGTTATTTATGCTGTGATGTAGTATTATTGGCCGATAGCGAGGAGATACTAAAGGACAACACACACACACTATTGAGTAACACTAAGACAATTAGGACTAGAAGTAAATATCAATAAAACTAAATATATGTTCACACGTAGAATACATTATATATGGAAATGAAACAGCTAAATGACAAATGAGGGAAATTTTTAAGAAAGTGGCCGAATTCAAATATCTAGGAACAATAATCACAAATAGGAATGAGATACATAAAGAAATTAAAACATAGGCTCAATTTCTAGAAATGTTTGCTATTATGCATTGCAGGAGACTTTTGATCCCAACTGCTTTTCAATAAACGTTAAACTGAGAATATATAAAAACTATTATTCTACCCAGTTATATTATATGGGTGCGAACACGGACTCTTACTTTAAAGGGAGGAATGACATATGATGGTTTGAGAATAAAGTTCTTAGGAAAATGTTTGGAACCAAAGAGAGATGAACAGACAGATGAATGGAGAAGACTAACTACAAAAAATGCATGGTCATTATAGGAAGCCAGAATATAATAAGAACAGTTAAGTCCTCGTAGACTGCGATGGGCAGGACATGTTGCGCGTTTGGGAACGAAAAGACCTGCATGGAACTTCTTGTAGGAAATACAGAGGGGAAACGCCCAGTTATGTAGACCAAGAATGAGCGGTGGGAAACAAAAGTAAACTATGATTTGCAGGGAAGTAGAAGTTATACAGGGAATGATGGAAAGCATTAGCTCAGCATAGGGATGTATGCAGAGCTTATTTCCGCGCGGCCATGAACTTACGGGTCGATAGTGGTGCCAGTGAGTAAAGAGTAAGGAAGTAAGTAAGTAAGTAAGTAAGTAAGTTCAAACTTATTAGATAACAAATCTATTCACTAACACAGACCAGTAGATAAAACAATTCAACGTGTATAGTAAACTATTATGTTTCCAAAATGAGTGTAGTTGTTGGCAGTACCTGCAAATCTCGTCCTCCCCTCGTACCGCACCATACACCATAGACCCCATAAAAACGGCTAAAAAGAAGTCAGAACTGAATTGTAGTAAACGGTTTCTTTCTTGGTAAATCGTAGCCCCAGGCTCTGAAAACAGCCGCATTATTACTGGGCAACCAAACGTTGCTAAGATAGGCAAATATATCAAAGCAGTGTACACAGCCCAGGAAATAAACCTCCATGTCTTCCCACATGACATGAACTGTCTTATATAATCCGAGAGGGAGAAGAAATACAAGTCGGCCTTCAAGAAATGGAACGTGAGGCAATTTGATTTGACCAACAAGTCTAATGGTTTGTGAAGATGTTGATGATGATGTTTATATTCCACAATGAAAGAAAGAAGTTGAGAAGCATTAGTATTAGGAACATTTTTCGGCACCAAGAGAGATCAACAGGCAGGCGAATGGAGAAGACTTCAGAAACAGTAATCTACATGACTCTTTATAGGACACCAGATATAATAACAGTTAAGTCTCCTTAGACTGCGCATGGACAGGATAGTGGCACGAATGAGTAATGAAGGAGGGGCATGAAAACTTCTTGTAGAAAACCAGAGGGAAAGCATCCAGGTAGTAGACTAAGAATAAGATGGGATAATCATAATATTAATTATGTTTTCCAGGAGACGATTGGAAAACACTAGCTCAGGATAGGGGATGTATGGAGATCTAAATCCAATCAGCCATGAACCACGCGGTTCGATAGTGGCAAGAGTTAGTTAGGAAATAGGCCTGACACCCAAATAATATTGGCTACTTTGACTATTTAACGTCATGCCCCAAATGGGAGTCAATGACCAATCACGTTTCAATGATTTCTGTTTTAAAACCAATCAGAGTCGTGTTTCACCAAATAGTTATCAGTGTTATAATTACCATATAAAGGAAGCTCCTCCTTACAATATTGCGTGTTCCGTTGGCAATAAATAGTATGATCTGGTTGCAGTGATAAACAAAGAAGCAATTAGAAGCGTACCTATCGTTTCTCATTTGTTTTCACAACATCGCCGTTTACATTAAATATATAAATATTTTAAAATAACTATAGTAAAATAATGATTTGTGAGTAAACAGCTTAAATTTATTCGTTAAATAGTCCTAACAAATGCCACTCTTGATTTCCAAAGTCTCTAGATAAATTCACTCCTCACTTCGTGAGTCGTGAATTTATCGATAATTTGGAAATCACTCGTGGCATTACTTATGAAATCTTATTAATGAGAGAGAAAAGAGTAGCGATAACAATACAATAGATGGCGCTAGGACATGAAAAAATATCGTTCGTAAAAAATCGTTATTAAAGAGTGATGTATGTTTATGAACGAATCCGCTATGTTTTAAAAAACATCGAATGTATCGTTTGCATTCCTACCAGGAAAACGGCTGTTATCTTACATCCACACGTACCCTAGGTATAGGCTTTACATAGCTTCTCATTTCTAAGGAATTACACATATGGGTTTTTATAAGGCCTAGTTAGAAGATAATAGCATTGCTCTTATGGTAACGCTGTTGGCAACTTGACGCCGCAGACTGAGTGACTCTAACTCACTGGCACTATCGAACCCATAGATTTCAGGACTCGCCGACATAAGCTCTCCATATATCCCTATCCTCAGATAATGTACCAAACGTATAATCACAATAGTTAATGTTATTCTCCGAACTCTTCATGGTCTACAAACTGGGCGCTTATCCCTCCGTTTTTCTACAGAAACGTTCTATGCCCTTTTTCAGTCCCCATTCGTGCGCATGTCCTGTCCATCGCAGTCTACAAGTCTTAACTGCTCTTATTATCATCTGTTTTCCTATAAAGATCATGAACTCACTATTGTGAAGTCTTCGTCAATCCCCTGTGGTAATATCTGGGTGGTCGATTCCTTCTATAATTATAAGGATAATTTTTTAAAGTATAAATAATAATCAAAATAGTAAGAGTTGTGTCCGGAGGTGCAGATCGTCTTGAAGTTCGAGTAGATATCTGTAAATTTATAGATTAGGACTCACCGCCAGAATTCTTCGGAAATGTGGTTAGTAGATAGGATTAAACCTAACTATAAGAAGACACAGCGGAGCAGTAGTGAGAAAAAAAAACAGACTTTAATACAAAAAAAACGTGAGACAGGGTCTCGGTAACACCGGATGAAAAAAAAACTGTCTAACTTACAATCATAAGTTTCATACATATATACAAGTTGAGTAATGACGTAGTTACAATGTATAAGTGAGAATCAATTTGGTTGTATTGTACATGTAACCAGATTCTCCCTTTCTGAAATGCATATTGAAATGCGCTTAACCTATGACCTTTAAAAAGCTAAGTCATCATTAGGTAAGACTACCTATTGTGTAACAATCCATATACTGCATGACTTTCCCAAATAAACTACAAAGGTAATACCTATTTAAAATATCATGACAGAATTCTTTAAAAATCATTCTTCAGCATATTTTAACAAAAAGATCAATTAAGGTCAATAATTGTGTTAATTTAGGACAGTCATACATATAATGAATGTTCATATTATAAAATATATATATATATATGATAGACTTCAATATATAATTATGATATACTTCAATATATTATTACACTCTTCCCCTATAGAAAGTTTGGAATTACATAATTCGAAACTTTACTAACGAAATGTTTTGTATTTGATTCTAGTTCTATGCGCAATACTATCTTTATCTTCTCATCTTTTGGGATAATTCTGTGGACAACGGTGGGTCTCTAATTCTTCTCCGTATGAGCGGTGATACTTGAGGGCCACGACAGGGTGGAACTCTCATCATTCCTGTGTTTTAGTGTATCCTACCCGAGCCATGCCCAGAGTAATTATGTATGTTACGACAGACCGCCTCTCGGTCGTTCTCCTTCCAGCAATTTTCCTTGGAGTCCATTGTATCCTAACCCAAATATTAAAGTTTCTGTAGCTCTTACACAAGCAAATGCAACAACAACAA
>JASPKZ010006247.1:0-11866 GCA_030220185.1 Diploptera punctata | reverse complement strand
ACTAAAATTCACGTAAGAGAGGATAATGTAAATGGATTTTTTTTTATCGACTCATCGATATGAAGCATTTTTTCGGGAAAAACTTATGATAAGACACAGTAGACTTCATTAATTGTGCAACCAAAATTAAATAATCTCATTAGTTGGAAACAACACATCGCCTCTTTAGAACCAGGTTTTTCTAAATCCTCTTAAAAAATTATCCATAATGTTGTAACTCTTCTTTCTGTACCAGTTTCACAATTGAAAGTGTACATTTTATGGTCGAAATTGTAAACCATTTTTCTTCAAAACCATTACTATTGTATGAATTGGGGTATTATCAAATACTTAATTGAGCTCTTCTAAAAAATTAAAAAAACTGAATTAGAACAACCTGATATTAACAATCCGTAGAAATTCAATATAATAAATGGAAATGGACACTTAATGAGGGAAATTTTGAAGAAGTGGCTGCACCTAGGAACAATAATTATTACAAACAGGAATGAGGTAGGGGTATTAAACATAGCCTCAATTCTATTGTGTATTACAGGGAGTTTTGTCATCCCAACTTCCTCAAAAAAACATTAAACTAAAAAATATATAAAACTGTTATTCTCCCAGTTAAATTAAGCCTATATGAATGCGAAACATGGATTCTTATTTTAAGAGAGGAGAAAATTTTATAAATGTTTGAGAATAAAGTTCTTAGGAGCGGTTTAAGGTAGGGAAGCCTTGGCGCAGAGCTACGGCACTTGCGCTGGTTCGAGTCTCCATGGGGGAAGAAAAATTTTTCTCATGGTATTTCGGCCAGTATGGACCGGTGCCCACCCAGCATCGTGAGGCCATTGGGTAGCTACAAAAAGTAGCGGCTCCAGGTTGAGGAACCAGCTATAAACGGCTGGGGGACTCGACATGCTAACCACATGTCACCCCTACACTGGCTGTTGATCATTACCTCTGTGATTGACACATGTGGATGTGAAGGGACAAGCAGCCGGCTGGTAAAAGGGCAACCGCTGAAAAGTGGAAAGCCCTCATTCGGATCGGAGGAAAATTTTTGGACCTGTGAATGGAAAATACTTCATTAACAGTAACCTGCTTGATCTTTAAAAGGAAGTCAGATATAATCAGAACAGTTAAGTCTCGTAGACTGCGATGGGCAGGACATGTGGCACGATGGGGGCTTGAAAGAGGGGAATGGAAACTCCTGTAGGAAAACAAGAGGGAAAACGACCAGTAGGAAGGCCACCACTATAGGAAAACCAGAAGGATAGAACCAGTAGATAGACCAAGGTAAGGTAGGAGAAATAATATTAACTATGATATGAAGGACATGATTGGAAAATATTAGCTCAGAATAATGATGTATGGACTGCATGTGTTACGCGGCCATAAACCTATAGGTTCGATAGCGCCAGTGAGTTAGTTTTAGTTCTAAGAAGCGATATTTATGTTAAAGTAGAGAAAGTATTGTAAGACATGTTCATTGCCTAAATATAACTTGTTTCCTAAAACCAAATTTTATGAATATCTGTATAAAAAGTGTTATATCCAACATAAAACAATGTGCTAGTGGACAGCGTCTCTGACTACTGTTCATGAGGTTCCGGGTTCGATTCCCGGTCAAACCATAGATTGCCCATGGTCTGGAAGAACTCTCCTGGCGCTTCATTATCATTTATCACCTATAATCATCGTCGGGGTAACGTAAATATGCTTCTAGGCGCCCCAACTTCAGAAGTGGATTACAATTAAGCCAATGCCAGGTGGGAAACACGGAAATGTCGAAATGACAACCTGGCACATCGAATAAAAAAAACATTAATGGAATTTCTAAAGTTAGATTATAATATTGTAAGCAAGTTATTTTCAATTGATTGAAGAAACAAGTCTATTTCTCATTACTATTGCAATTTGAAAGTTTAGTGCATACAAATCAGTATCATAGTTTTAACGAAAAAAAAAAAAGTTATAGGGTCAATCAGAGAACACGTGCAGAAATGCATGACTGACTACACGCGACATTGACATACACAGCTTATAAGTAGGGCTAAAGATGAATATATATTTATCATAAGTAATGTCACGAGTGATTGAATTTATCTAGAAAGATTTGGAAATCAAGAGTGGCATTAGTTAGGTCTATTTAACGAATATAATTAAGCTGTTAACTCAAAAATCATTATTTAAATATATTTTATGTAAACGGCGATGTTTGAAAAACAATGTGATGTTATGTATACTCACTGCAACTTGATCATATTATTTATTGCCAAATAGGATCGTAATATTTTAAGAATCGCCCTAGTGGAGAAATAATGAAACACAATCAAACTGTATATTATAATCAACATTTATAGGTTATTCATTTACTTTTTTTAGTAAAAATCTCAGAAAATCAACAGAATATGTTCATTATTTGCTGTTTCAACGTATTTGTTGGAGCAAAATAATGCTCTGACCTATTCAGAATATTAAAAAGGAGCTTTCTTTATCACAAAAGCTGGAGCTGATAAAGAAAAATCGACAAAGAGTAAGGTGAAAACACGACTGTCATTGGTTGTAAAACAAAACTAATTGAACGTGATTGTCATTGACTTCCATTTGGGGCATGAGTTAAATAGTCCTACAATGATATCTCAAAATATGGTAAAGATTCTATAAAACTGTATTTTTTAGTGACGTTGCGCCCATTTTCACAGCGATCAATAGCTGTGAGTGTGCTAGAAATAATTTAAAGGTTGAGACTGGTACTATGGGGTGTTATTAAAAATTTGGGTCACTGGCAACATCTCCGCCCGGACATCTTCATTATTATACCACGCGATCGTAAAATATTTTTTCTTTGATGTTAGAAAATACTATTCATAATTAAGACAGTATTTATATCTATGAATCTTTCAATTTAACATTTATTTCAACATAAATTATTTTAAGTAGAATCATAAAAAAAACACATCTAAATAAATGCTTATATTCTAATCCCGATACAAAATGTCTTCCAGGCTTCATTCAATATAGTACAGAGTGCCCCATTCACAACCTCCCACATTTTAATTAATCATAACTAACAAAGTATGTGGAATTATGAAATGAGGTTGGTATAAACGAAACAGAAACTCAAAGAATTATTATTGCCACAACATTAAAAACACCTATATATATGCACCATTTCTTCAATATTTTTTCTGAAACACGTGTACGCGCACCTCCTGATTCTTTTTTTAACGCTTGCAGGTCGCCAAGAAACTTCTCAAGCCATGCCTTAATGGACTTCCCATCAGTGCATTTCCTCCATATTCTCTCCGGCAATTTCTTTGCACTGTAATTATTGACTTCGTCTCTGCATACCAGAAAACAGTTTGTGCTCACCATTTTGTTTTATGTCATTATTGTCCAACATTCGACAAATGAATTAACTGCACACAATGAAAACAAAAATTTGAGTTTCTCTTTCTTTTAATACCAACCTCATTTCATAATTCCGCCATAACTTTGAGAGTTATGATTAATTAATGTGGGAGGTTTGAATGGGAAACGGTGTATATTCTGAGACGCTCGAATATCATGGTTCTTTTTTAATTTCCATGAATTGTTTCAACAATAATTATCATCTTATAATTCGTTTAAAATTAAGTACCAAATGAGTATGTCTAAGACTCGTATGTTTGAAGTACCAAGTTCAATCTTGGGATCGTCCAAGCTGATTGAGATTTTAAGTGATTTCCTTAGTTTTCAAGGAAAATACTATGCTTGAAATTTAAAATTTTGCAAAAAGCCCCATTTGAATTAGATAAACGGTATAGAAGGGCATAAAGTACGAACAAACAAACAAACATTCATTTTTATATATCAGATTTGGACTGTATGAAAGGTAGTTTGGGAATATATATTAATTAGTTTATTGGTTGTTGGGAATGAAAGACGTGCATGGAAGCTTCTAGTAGGAAAGCCAGAGGGAAAACGCCCAGTTGGTAGACCAAGAATGAGGTGGGAGAATAACATTAACTATGATTTGAGGGAAGTAGAGTATACAGGGAATGATTGGAAAGCATTATTAGGATAGGGATGTATGGAGAGCTTATGTCCGCGCGGCCATGAACCTATGGGTTCGATAGTGCCAGTGAGTAAGTAAGTAAGTAAGTATTGGCTGTTTTAGCTGCAATAACGAAGAGAGCAAATTTAATAATAATTTTTTTCCTTTTACTTATTCAACTAAACATAAAAGACATTAATTTTCATTTAAGTTATTTAGGCATAGCAACCCACGTCGGGTATTAGCTAGTATGTAATAAAAATAAGGCCGCTAGGCCTACATATAGTAAAAATGGACACATAGAAGATATTAAAATAGATTGCAATAAAACAATCACTGCTATAGTATCAACATTTGACGTCATACTTTGAATTGTTTTATTGATCGAAACCAGGCAAGTCCAATCTTTTAAAATTCACTTCATACAACTTACACATAAACCTTGTTTGAGTGGAGGAGTCTGACACACCCAACAGCAATGCGAAAAATTATCACAGACTCAGATTTTGTTTTTTTTACATTTTTATTTATATGGGGGAACGCCGTAAGCGCAGCGATTAGAGCTACAAAGCCGGAAGGTCGAGATCGATCCCAGTGGGTCAGGATTTTTAAACTGACCCAAACCGTGCACTATGGCCCTGGGATCGACTCAGCCTCTAACTGAAATGAGTACCAAGACGCTTGTTCTGGGGTGAAGGCGGTCGTCACGTAGGGCTGTTCAACCAGGCTGACATCAAGTGCCGATTGTCCAGAAAAAGTGGGAGCCTTAACCCCCTACTACCCCAATAACCGCCTCTTGAGTCCTGTTTGTGGATCACTTTACTGTACTTTACTTTACTTTACTTTACTTTACTTTACTTACTTTACTTACATTTTATTTTATATTTTATTGCAGTTGGTTGAAAATTCTATGACAATTTAGGTTTACACACATCTACATGAATATTTCATGACTATTTAACTCATGCCCCAAATGGTAGTCAATGACCATCACGTTTCAATGATTTTTGTTTTACAACCAATGACAGTCGTATTCACGTAGACTTTCACGGCCGGAGTTGCTATGATGATCTTGAAGAAGATGGGCTTAGAGCCGTGGTCGTGAGGCCTCACGACCACGGCCTACAGCCCGAAAATCTTCTTCAAGATCATCAATGACCAGTCGTGTTTTCACCTCCCTCTTTATCGATTTCCCTTTATCAACTCCAGCTTTTGTGATAAAGAAAGCTCCTCCTATTTAATATTCTGAACAGCTCAGAGCATTATTTTTCTCCAACAAATATGTTGAATATAGCAAATAATGAACAGATTCCTCGATTTTACTGAGTTGTTCAATAAAAAATAAATGAATAACCTATAATGTGATTATATATAGGCCTACAGTTTCATGTGTTTCATTATTTCTCCACTAGGGTGCGTTCTTACAATATTGCGGTTCTATTGGCAATAAATAATATGATCAAGTTGCAGTGAATGTACATAACCTCATATTTCTTATTTGTTTTCAAACACCGCCGATTACATTAAATATATAATGTTTTAAAATACCGGTAACTATATTAAATAATGATTTTTGAGTAAAAACAGCTTAATTTTATTCGTTAAATAGGCCTAACAAATTCTATTTGATATAAAGACGCATATTTGGTTGTTCTTCACCATCTTCAGAGACATAGATTATGCCTCATGGCCCATTACGACTTCCAATAAAATGAGCAATGGTTTTAGACGTCAAATGTATTTTTCCTCCCTTTTTGTTTATAATGGAGTAATTTAAAAACTAGTCTTTGAGACTTCATTTCACTCCATTGTCAAATAGGCCTATCCTAACCCAAACTTAATCATCTCGATGCCCTAGGGAGCGAGCTCGAATTTCTCTGCTCTCCTGTACGAGAGGCATGGTGTAGGAGGAGCAACAGACAGGGAAGTGAAGAGCTGGATGTTCTAGAACTGCGCAAAAGTAATACGAATTGATTTAAATGTATTATTTTGCTTACTATTATATATATATATATTATATATATATATATATATATATATATATATATAATTATTCTGTACGTGTAATTGTCACTGAACTCCTCCTAAACAACTGGACCGATTTTGATGAATTTTTGTGTGTGTGTCTGATTGGGTCCCTCGATGGTTTAGATTCACAATTGTACCCTCTAAAACCATTAGTTGTAGGAGTTCACCTGAAGTGAAAATTAAAAAATCGCTCTACCAGTCACGATTGTCGATGTTTCGCAACGAAAGTCCTATTAAAATAATTGTCAAAATATTGTTCAAAAAATAAGCGAAATCCGACAATTATAATTGGAGGTTTACTTGAAATCCGAAATTAAAAACTGCCTAAAACGACTGTACTGATTTTTATGAAATTGTGTGTGTGTGTGTGTTTGAATATGTCCCTGGATGGTTTGGATTTACAATTGGACCCGGTAGATGGCGCTGCGATCGGGTAACAGGAATATTTTTATGTCAGATATATATAGTCATCTGCATTACCGACATATTCCGCGCGACAATAAGTTGACGTCATAATGCATTGCTTCTTGAGCCACAACAGATGGCAGTAAGGAGTTTTCTTGTGAACTTATTAATTAGTGAGTTTTATGGTAAAAAAAGTAACATATTTTTATTATCTGTCCATGACACGAGAATTGAACGTTAGGGCAAGACAATGTCTGCCGGGTCCGCTATATTTAAATATATTACATAGTTGTATAAGTATCGTTTAAGAAAGGATAAATAAATATGTTTCAGTCATTCTGTCCTGATACTGTGGGTTTCACATCACAGGCATCACTCCTCAATATTGCTCGTTTTGTTTTAGGACCTATAAATTTATAATTTTTATAATAAAGGCGTTGACTGGGAAAAGAAAACATAAGCAAAAATCATATAGATATTAAAGTTTTGATTTATCTACAGAAGGATACAAATTCATATGCTAATATTAATTTTCTATAATTCTTCTTCTTCTTATATCCAATGTAGATAAGGTATCTGTTCTTCTTCAATGTATTGCCTCAACTGTAATTTTTTTTTCTCATCATGAATACTGCGTCTACACAGGAGCGTCCTTGACGGAAATCTTGCTGTTCGTCTTCAAATATAATCAAATTTAACTTATTATGAATCATTTTTGTTATAAGTTTTAATATAGGATGTAGTAAATTTATTTCTCTATAATTATGGGGATTCATTTTTTCTCCTTTTTTAAAATAACAGCATTAATATACTTGTCTCCATTCATTAGGTATAATTTGGTGTTCAGATATTTTTTGTGCCAAAGCTGTTAGATCTAGGATAAGGTCAGGGCCACCATATTTTAATAGTTCATTATTTATCTTATCGAGTCCCGGTGATTTCCTGTATCTAAGGTGTAATGCTGTATCCTCTATTTCTTCTTTGCTGATCTGTGATTCTTCATGATTACTGAATAATAAGGTGTGTGTTGGTGTATTATCATCTGCTCTATATAGTTTCGTGAAATTATTTATCCACATATCTAATGTTATATTTTGTGTTTCAATTAGTTATTTAATTTCAGATTTTTGTCCACGTATGATTCGACATATTTGTTTTCTGGAGACCATAAAAATCATATTCCTTAATTTTTGTGAAATTTCCCAATTGTTTTGTTTTATGTTCCCTAACGAAACTTGTAGTTTTATTTTTATTTTTGTTGTTGTAATTTTCATAAGTTGTTTGTGTCTTTTCTGTTAGGTAGTTTCAGATATGCTTTGCGTTTATCTTGACATTTTATCTTTAATTATTTACAAAACCATGACGTTGATTTTGATTTATAAATATGTATTCTTATTTGACTTGACACGATTGCTTCAGTTATAGCTTCTTTGATATTAGTACAAATTTTTCTTCCAGCTATTTTCGACATCATCATCATCTTCTATTTTATTATGGTAGATTTTTTTTGTCTTCGCCGGTTTTTGTAAAGTGTACGAGTTGTATCATCCTATAATGATTCAATGTTCAATTTTTTTTCTGTCAATATTGAAAGACCATTGTTTAAATTCTTAATTGTCATACGAAGTTACATTAACAGAAGGTTATGATCACTACCTATGTTTGCTGAGATTAAACATAGGATGTTCCATAATTTGAGTTGATTCAAATTTCCTGTTAAAATATTATAATCTATGGCTGACTGACGATCTCTAGTGTCTCGAAATGTGTATTTATTCTGGTCCTTATGATCAAAGAAATTATTGTTCATTCAGAGTTCATTGCTACTACAGAAACCTAGCAACGATTCCCATTGTCATTGATAATATCTTCATTAAATTTTTGTTTTATTTCTGATGTTATAGATTTGCAAATTCTAGCAATAAAAATCTCCAAGTACCACTACAGTACATGTTCATTTGATGGAATTGAATTCATAATGTCCTCAATAATTGAATGAAAAAGTAGATAGGCCTATGAGTTTTCAGCTGAATGCTAGGACCACTACCGAGACAACATAAACATTTAAGACAAGACACATAATTATCTCTTACATTCATATTCAACAAAGCGACTATTATATGGATTATTATGATGGTCAGATGGTGTTCGGAAACTTTTTTTGAGCTTAACATTTATTGACTTTTGTCTTACAGGCGAGAAAAAAAAAATCATCAAAGAACTAGTCTCGACCGGGACCGTTACATCATAGGGAACGACTTTACCCTAGATCGCAGCGAACCTTAAATCTCCAATCTATTGAATTAATATACACTGAACAACAAAAAATATTTTTTTTGTCTCAGAAGAAAAATATGTGATTCTGATAGTAATTTTTTTCTCCTGAATTCAAATATGATATCCGTTTTTATCCATCACGCAAGAGATCCGAGAGACAGGAATTTATAATTTCAAACACTTTAATATTTTTTACATTCGTAACTACACAATATTCGAATATTCGGATTCACCTAGAAAGTAAAAATGAAGATTTTCTGCTATATTTCGCCTGTGGAGCATCTCTCTTGATGGTCCAACAATAATCAGCCAGCATATTAGGATTCCATTTGCCCTGATATCTCTCTTCCATAGCTGAAATCTCCTGAGTTATCTCATTTGTTTTATTTTACAATGGACAAATGGACGAAAAAAGTTTATTAAAAAATAATTATTTAAATCCATTAATTGAAATTGAAATAAAAAAAAACTGTGGGTGATGGAGAAATTCCGAATACATATTGGAAAACACGATAAAAAAACTGCATTATGTACAAATATTGGTACTCATGAGACAAAAATCATGTTGACCAGTGTTATCAGTTTATTTATGAGAGAACGAATAAATAAATGAATTGTGAATGAGCGAAAACTTTATCGTAAATAGCAGTGGGTAGTATACACCTACACCAATGCAGAATTGCTCAGAAACATACATTTTGTGAGGGTTGAAGGATAAAAAAGAGCGCTGAATTGAGAATCAAATAGAAATGTCATTAAATGTAACAACGTAGGTGGATTTAATTAACTTTCTTTTAAACAATATTTGAAATTTACAAAACAAATACAATGTGAAAGCATTTTTTTTAATCTGATGTATTACGACCTGGTAACATTTGATATTTGATCAGAATTCCGTAATTAGTGTTTGTATTTCCTCACTTGTGTAAACATAACATCCATAAAATAATTAGTTAATAATAACATGTGCATAATAACAAGGGCCTAAGTTTCATGCTCAACGTTAAAACAGGATTTTAGATTGCCTGAATAATTAAAATTAAAGTTAATAAATAATTTTGCATTTTAACCAAAGCTGTTTATAATTATATACCAAGAGGACGAAGATCACTGGGCCGTCCTATGAAACGCTGGAGGGAAAATTTTCTATAGGATCGTAACAGGCCTTGGCCTAATACTTCGAAGGAAGAAGAAGAAGAAATTATTTTTATATTTAAATATAACTTTAAATAAAAATCTAAATATTTCATTGCTAGTTATCTAATCTTTTATAAGATTCATGATGTGTTCCGTTGAGGTTTATTCAAAATTAATATAAAATTATAGAATATTCACCTGAAAGGTGAGGAGACGGACCTTTCAGGTGAATATTTTATAATTTTATATTAATTTTAGTTATCTATATATAAAATCAATGTTTGTTTGTTTGTTTGTTCGTATTCTATGCGCGACCATACCGTTTGATCCGATTTTGATGGGGTTTTTTTTGTAAAATGTTCAGGAGATTCCCGGCATGAACATAGGCTATAAGAGAATTGTGATATTAATAATAATAATAATAATAATAATAATAATAATAATAATAATAATAATAATAATAATAATAAGAGAGTTGTGATATTCAACCACTTCACCTCTAAAAATCACCATTTGTTGTGAAAAACGTTAAATAAAGTCCCTATTTTGACGCTTAAATGGCTTATGGTCCACCGCTGTGGTCTCGAGGTAGCATGCTGCCTTGTCACGCAGCGGGCCCGGGTTCGATCCCCGGTCGGGACAGTTTTACTGGGTGAGGTTTTTATCGGGGTTTTCCTCACCTTTAAGACAAATGTCAGGAAAACTTTAAAGGCCCAAACGGTCCCCGAAATCATATGGCCATTATCATCATCACCATCATTCTTCTCACCGGTGTGGAAAGCAACGGGAAGCACTACCACACCTACACAATTCCCTAGTAAAGCTGCAAGCATAGCATGAAAATGCTATGATTGCAGTGAAGGACCTGCCTTCGGGCAGAATTACTATGGATGGAAATGGCTTATGCTGCCTAACCATAACAGATACACCAAATTATTGTACACAGAACTGAATATCTCAAAAAACTCTACAAAATGTCCGCGAACAGCATATGTTTATCTTTTACGGATAACTCACAATAACCATTTTTGTCTTTCATTGATGCCAAAGAGATCGGGATAAGTAGATTCCCGGGCAAGCATGTGCAGCCATACTATTCATCCGATTGTGGGGGGCTTTTTGCAAAATGTTCTGGATTTTTCCCGGGAATGTTATAAGAGTGTTTTAATGCTCAAGCCCGTCATCCTTAAAAATTACCTTCTGTAGTGAAATAACGTGGAAAAGTCGCTTTTTGTAAGCTTAAATGGCTTACGCTGCCTAAACCATAACAAATACACAAAATTATTGTACACAGAATTGAATATCTCAAAAAACTCTACAGAAAAGTCCCGGACAGGATATGTTTATCTTTTAAGGATAACTCACAATAACCATTTTGTCTTTCATTGATGCCAAGGAGATCGGGATAAGTAGATTCCCGGGCAAGTATAGCAGCGCACGGCGGGTATTCTTTTATGGATAACTCAAATAACGAATTTTGTCTTTCAGCTCATTTATGCCAAGTACATCGGGTTGAGTAGATTCCCGGGCAACGACGGGTAATCAGCACGGGGATCTAAAACATAATAACAATATAAATTTATATTTATTTTTCCTTTTACTTATTCAACTAAATGCAAAAACACATTATAATTTATTTAGGTGTAGCAGAGTACGCCAGGTATTAGTCAGTTGTCAAATAAAAATTCATAGATAATAATAAAAATATTTTACTACATACAATTTTTTAAAAGAAATATATGGTAAAGGATATATACTACCGGTATTAACTTGATATCCTTGAAATTCAAGACTTGGAATAAATATAATTATTTTATAAACATTTTTTTTATTAAGCGTCTCCTGTATATACCAACTTCCGACCCCTGAGAAGAGAATCCAGCTCGACCGCAATTACCTGAATTAAATCTCATCCCAACCTAACGGAACCAAAATCATTGTGGGATATAAATCCTTCATCAACGTTCTGCACAATAACCTAAACAATATAAAATAATA
>JASPKZ010006246.1:0-17341 GCA_030220185.1 Diploptera punctata | reverse complement strand
AATAATAATAATATATAGAATCTCATAATATAATAGTGATCTCATCATCCGTATCATGGCGCTGTCTCCGTCTTCCCGGAAACCAACGCCCATTCCTTCTTCTTCCACTATGATCTTCTTCCTCCAATCCTCTGCATATCATAGCTGCTAGTACCCCTGTTATCCCGCTTTCTCTACCGATAGTCGTCCCTGCAAATAATAGTATGATCTATTCAGACAGTTAAACAAGGAGGGGCAATCTTATTTTGGATAGAACTTGTAGTTGGTAAATTCTAGGCTGAAAACACGACCGGTGATTGTTATCAATAAAATCATTGAAACTGTGATTGGTCATTGACTCCCAATTTGGGAATGAAGTCTAAAGGTCCAGTTTATTATACTTTTGAATTTTACTAAAACGTCGTTATTTTGATTTTTCAGTTTCTTTATTTTCGTTTATATAGTGGGTTGTTGATCCTACAAGGGTTTAGGTCGGGGGTTTCTCGTTTATAATCTTTATACTATTTGATATCTTAAATTTCCATGTTTCTAGATCTAATCTGTTGTTGTTACTCTCCTTTGTGTTATTGTCATTGAATTCGAGTTTGTGAAAGGATGAACCTGTTGTAGTATAGTGTTTGCAAACTTTAAAGCATGTTTATGTTTTTCACGTATGCTGTATTGACTTGGCTCATTTAACAACTTTTCCTTCCATATATAGTATTAATCCAGTTGTTTATTACAAGATATTAAATTTAATTATTTTGATTACATATAGCAACTATGTTAATTATTTTAGTGAAATATGTTTTTTAATCTATCTTAAATGTATTATGAAGAGGCCAAATAAATTAACTGATAACAAAGCATCTCCTTACTTAATCTTTTTAAAAGATCATAGCTCAATCTGTCAAGCCAGGGCAGCAGATTACTAAAAAGGCATAAAACTGAATTTTTAGATTTTATAATCTGAAATAGTTTTTTTAAAAACATTTTAAATTAGCATTCAGTTAAATAGATATTTTTTTTTCACAATTGGCCCTTTCAGCCAATAGTCAATTAAACAATCCAATGAGTGATGCCACGACAAGCCGAGGAAGCCTTGGGGTAGTAAGTAAAAAAACTTCCATCTTTCTAGATAGCCCTAATTGGCACGAGATGACTACCCTACTTGAAGGCCGCCCTTATTCTTAAACATACATGTGTACTTGTTTTTAAGAGCTGAGTGGAACCCTTACCTGTCATTCTTTAAAATCACTAGAAACACCGTTGAGTCACTATGCAAAAATTAAAATATAAAATAGTCCTAAGTCTCAGTCTCCTCGGTAAAATACAAAAGGCTTCGGACTTATTTTCTATCTTCCTGCTTCTGATTCGCTACCCAACATACTCAAAAGGCCTTTCGGAATTATGTTCTATCTTCTGCTTCTGAATTGCTCAAGTATAATCAGAAAGGACGTTCGGAACTTATGGTCTATCTTCTGCTTCTGATCGCTACCAAGTATCTATTTTATATTTTAATTTCCAGTGGTCATGGTGACGCCAGAAGGTTTAGGCCAGTTTAAAAGTACTGTAGTTCTTTTGGACTTGAACCCAGCATATTGGCTTCATACCTTCTATAATACAGCAGGCACTCTCAAACAAAAACAAGAATATTCATCGCGGCATTCATATATGATGGGGGCACGCCGTAGCTTAGTGGTTAAAGCACTGAGCTGCAAGCCGGAGGGTCGAGGGTTCAAGTCCCGTTGGGGTCACCGATTTTTAAACTGATCCAAACCCCTCTGGCGGCACTATGGCCCCTGGGTCGACTCAGCCTCATAACGGAGATGAGTACCAGATGCTTTGTTCTTGGGTAAAGGCGGCCGTCACGCAGGCCTGACACCCGGCTGACATAAAGTGTCGATTGTCTAAAAAAAGTGGGGAGCCTTAGGCCTAACCTCCCACTACCCCCAAGGGCCTCCGGGCCTTCTGTGGGATCACTTTACTTTTTAACATTCATATATGATTGACTGATTTGATTGATCCCCTCTTCTCACGGGAGAAAGTTTTTAAACTAGACTAATTTGATTACGCTTATTTCCCTATAGGCCTATATGTCAGCGATCTGACATGTGGTTAGTACACATCGTCCTCCAGGAGACTAGGGAACTGGATGGTTAATTTTGGACAGAGAGCTTTTTCATCAGGCTTGAGGTTCTTTTACGAGACCTAAAAATCTTCACACTCGAGATCTACACTACAAACTTTCCTCCCAGTGCCTTGTCACTTTTGATTTTGCCAATCCTAAAAATCCGTCCTACCCCATCCCAGTTTAAAACCTACCATCCTCGGGACTACAGGAAAGGAACATAACCACTAGACCCACGACAGCTGACATGTTATATTCCATTCATAGTAATTCTGCCAGAAGGCAGGTCCTTCCTGCAATCATAGTTTGCAGCTTTACTAGGGAATTGTACGTGTGGTAGCTTCCCCGTTGCTTTCCACACCGGTGAAGGATGATGATGATGGCCATATGATTTCGGGGACCCTTTGGGCACATTTTATGTATATAGGCCTATATAATCATCATCATCAATCATCAATCATGAACAAATTCGTTTTAGGCCATGTGGCCTGTACGGTAAACCTAGCGAAGATGGTCTTGATCTTTCCATCCACCGATGTTTTTGGTCTTCCTTGGTCCCTTCATTCCAACCTTTTGCTTAAGTTTCTTCGAGTAGTAGGAAGTCCCCTGGGTTGGTTACCAGCCCATCCACAGAGCAAGACTAGTGGTAGGGCTTCTAACCTTATAGCCTCTAGTCAGGCGTTCAAAATATGGAATTTCTCCCATATTCGATGGAACGATTATACCGCCGTGACTCGGTCCCCATTACCCTCGTTAGTTAAAAGCAGGGTGTACCACTTGCAGTTTGAGGTTGAGAATTAGGTAGGAGAGGTTTATAGAATGCGACATCAACTACCTCCTTACAATACACCCTAGGCCCTATATTATATATATATAATATATATATATATATATATATATAAGAACGTTTTCCTTGGGTTTTCCTCCGCGTTGTGTTGGATTCAAGTTCGGCCTTTGGCCACTGATTCACTGGCCAAAGGCCGAACTTGAATCCAAGACACGGAAAACCCAAAAAACTTTCTTATTCATACTTATAACCGCGAAAACTCTGCAATATAATATATATATATATATATATATATATATATATATATATATATATATAATGCAATAGTAGATTAGTAATTCAGCACTGTGTGGTTTAATGGTCCTGCTTCTTCACTTCACGGGCTAGGCATTAAATTGCCTGTTCCGCCTCACACACGTTGTTCGGTCCATCTTTTCCACTGGCTTCCTCCCTACATTCCCTTGAACCTCTTGGCTTGTAGTTGAATGCTGTCTTTTGGTAATCTTGTAATTCATTCATTCTTTCTCAACACGTGTAAGCAATTTCTCTCTATGTTCTCTGATTTTGCTCATTCAAAGGATATATGTTTTAACTCTGTTCTTATATCTTCCATTCCTTATTCCTATCCGATCCAATCTTGTGCAACCTTTTGTTCTTCTAAGAAAGTTCATTTCTTGTCACTTTTGTATTCTACTTTGCAATTTTTTTGGTCATTACCCAAGTTTCGCTCCCATAAAGTAATGCAGGAATGCCAATGTTTTATAAACTTCAGTCTAGTAATCTCTTCTTGTTTTATTCTTTAATGTTTTATGTATAGTTTCCGCATATCAATTTGAAATTTTCGCACAGTTTCATTTGTATGCTCTCTATCAGTTTTTTGTATTTATAGTTAAAATTACAATGGTGGATAAACAATATTTCACTCACTCAGTTATATCGTTAATTAAGTCATTTTCAAAGCTTTCTATTCGCTTATATTATAGTGTTGACAGTCGAATGCCGGTCAACTGACGTCAGGTTAAGCGTGACCTCGTGACCTTAGGCTGCAAGCCAAGTACTTTGGTCATTGTGTTAATTACACAAACTTTACAAACAAAAGTTATTTAAACTTCATTTATCTTAATAACATTAGAAATATGATGGATGTGTAGGGGGTATTTTTGTATCCTTTGGTCATTTTCAAGAGGGTTAAAAACATTATGAAATAAAATGTAAACGCGGTGCAATGATGAAACATTAAAAACAGATTCTTACACACGGACAGATCATATTAATATTTAACGACTAAGGTCACTAGCGTCGCGATTGACAATTGAATATGAAAGGAGCGGCACATTTTTTTTTCAGAGGCCTCTTATTTCAGGTTTGGAGGTTATTTTATGGTGCGGTTATAGGTGTAGCAGAGTTAATATATTCTTACTACACATACAGGTTATTGTTCACCAGGAACTTTATTTTTCTAAACCTGTAAGTAGTATAAACAGTTCTTCTTCTTCTTCTGAAGTGGACTGTACTATTTAAGAATTACTGTGACACAAAGAATTAAACATATGAAATAAGACTATATTTAAATCAGTAATAATAACATTAAAGTCTAATCGACGTGCTCCCGCTCCCGTCGTGTTCATTTCTTCTTTCTCTACAACTCACTCACAACAGAGCCGCAACCACAGGACACGATCGCCCTCATACGAGCACACACCACACAATAAGGATGCGCTCACCACGCCGTTCAATCCATGAGACGACTCAGGTTAGCCAACACCGACACATCCCGCCACACCACTCAAGCAGCCAACCTGAGGCGTCAACAATAGGGTCCATCTACGTTCGCGGGAGCCTTTTTACATTGCTTTATATTAGCTTGACCTGTATCTACCTATATATCTATATCTATCTATCTATCTACCTATGTAACGGAATCTTTCAAAAAAAGCGATTTTCTCAACCCACTTAAAATTATTGGATCGACTTGAAACTTTGAATACTCGTAAAGGACCCGTGACAATATAATAATTTTCATTTTTTTTCTAAAATTCTGGCCAGAATCATCAGAAATTCAAAAAAGTGTCTTTTGTACCTATGTAAACGGAATCTTTGATCACGATTTTCACCCACTTAGAAACATTGGAAACATTGTGAAGGACCCCTCACAATATAATAATTTCATACTTTGTCTCTAAAATCCTGGCCAGAATCATCAGAAAAAAAAACACAAATGCAAACTGGTAACAATAGGTTGCGGACTTGTCGACATTTTTAGTCAATCGTTGTAAGGAGCTCAGTTGGTAGAGCGGTGAAACCCTCAACGCTACTATATAATTTCAGTAATCCATCAGTCGCTGTGTTCAAACATCGGGCTGGGAGGATTTTTCTTAGACAGAGTATTACTTTTTGTTCATACTACAAAAAGTATCCAATTTAAAGATTTTATATTTTTTATCTTAGTCTGCACAATGTTAAAACTAAAAAATAAATAACTAGTTTTAAAAAAAACTAAAACAACACGCTTTTATTAGAAACCGAACTAAAAAATGAAAGAATTTTATATTTCCAACAAGCTTGGGATAAAATTAAAGCTGGTCAACAAAAAAAAAAATCATCTGCAACACATATAAGAATTAAACTAGAGTTTATCAACAAAAGAAAATAAATTTACCATCAAAACGTAGGGGTGCTTTTTAATGATTTTTACAATTTCTTCTTAGAGAGCTTTACTTTTAACCAATCTGTTTATTATCAAATATATTAATTGATTTAGAGAACCCCACGCTTTTGATGGTAAAATTATTTTATTTTTTGTTGATAACTCTAGTTTTATTATCTATATGTTTGGAAGATTTTTTTTTGTTGCCCACTTTAATTTCATCCACAAGCGTGTTGGAAATTAAAATTATTTTTTATTCGGTTTTCTAATAAAACGTGTTGTTTCACTTTTTAAAAACCATTATTTTATTTTCACTTCCTTCGCTAAGGAGGCGTATTATTTTCTCCATGGCATGACAGAACTCATATATGCACGTGTTATACACCGAGGTGAACGATCATCCCCTGCCAGGGGCGACGTGTGATCTTCATGACGGGTCCCCTCAACCATAATAATTGGTTTTAATTTACCTGGAAGGCGTATTTATTTTAGCTACGCAAATTCTTCACTATGTTGTGTGCGCACCCGGTCCCATACTGGCCGAAATACCATGAGAAAATGTAATCCCCATGGGGGGACTTAATTCAGCACAAATTCCGTAGCTCTACAACCAAGGCAATACGCCTTAAACCGCTCGGCTACCACAATCCCGGGACTTAGGTTATGATTGCCCCCATGTTTGTTAGTTTTATTTGTAATGTTTTGCAGGTATGACCAACATCACGCCCGCAGTAACTTTAAGCTGGCACAAACTAATTATGCGTATAAATTTGCATTGTCATTTTATCTCATCCGATTATAAATTGGCTCTTCGTCCAAGTTAGGCCTACTTGTTTTTCGCGATTCCCAATATCTTACATCACACTACAATCATTAACAACTCGCTCACGCTGATTACAGCCTAATGACATTTTCTGTTCTGCCCCACTATCATTTACTTCACTCTATTTACCATCTATCATTAGGCGTGTAGCTGCTACTCAACGTTGAAACAACATTGCCAATTATCCTCAGAGACTGTTGAACATTAAATTATGTTTAAAATCTCAAAGACCTATAAATGTTACTTTATAATCTAATGATCATTCGCACGTATATAACTATACTACTACTTACTTACTCACTGGCAAAATCGAAACCCTAGGTCATGGCCGCGGGACACAAGCTCTCATAATCCCTATCCTGAGCTAATGCTTTCAATCATCCCCTGATAATTAATTCCCTCAAATCATAGTTATGTTGTTCTCCCACCTCATATTGGTCCACCAACTGGGCGTTTCCGTCTGGCCCTTACAAGAAGTTCCAGGCAGTCTTTATCCCCATCGTGCAACTGTACTTCCCATCGCAACCTAGAGACTTAACGGTTATTATTATATATGGGCCCTTCCTTAAATAAAGACACCCGTTCATTGTTCAGGTATTCCTTCTCCATTCACCTGTCTGTTCATCTCTCTTGGTCCAAAAATAACTAGGAGAACTTGTTATAAGTACATAACTAGTTTTAAAATTATAATGATTTAAATATGCACTTATATTATTGTTTCATCTAAAAGGTATTTGCCATCTAAGCCTATAATCTATCTTAACAAGAGCTATATGTAATAAATTATTTTTAAAATCTTACAGATAAAGGTGAACTAAAAGAAAATGTTATTCTGAAAACTAAACTGCAATAATAAAAAATTGTATCCATATACGAGTGTCTGTCCACCGCTGTAGTCGCGAGGTAGCCGTGCTGCCTTGTCACGCAGCGGGCCCGGGTTCGATTCCTGGTCGGGACAAGCTTCCGGTCAGGTTTTTTTTCGGGGGTTTCCCTCACATGTAAGACAAATGTCAAAAAGCTTGAGGCCCAAACGATCCCCGAAATCATCTGGCCATCATCATAATTATTATCATCCACACGGTAGAAATCAACGTGAAGCTACCAACCTATAGGCAAATTCCCTAGTAAAGTAGCAAAAGATAGCAAGAAGCAGTGAAGACCTAGCCATAGTGCAGAACAGAGTGCCTCTAGTTTATTTGATTTTATTGAATAAAATACCGATTTTAATAGGTTATATTTCATTATCCTATTTTTTTAATTTTAAAAGGCCTAATGATTTATTATAGTCGGGCAGTACATTTTAAGCCCTATCATAAATTATTTAACATTTCCTAAATCATTCAGGTCCAGTATTTGTGGTAGCCATTCTATTTGAAAACAGAAGATTAATATTAACGCCCCTTATGTTTAAATTTCATCGAAAATTATTAATTGTTAAAAACTTAAGAAAAATAGGCTAAGGATAGAGAAAGACTACATACGATTTTTATACATGGATGATAAGTGCATGAGATGTGGGAGAAGAAAGAGAACGTGGGAGAAGAAAATGGAGAAATAAAGGTAAAAAAAATAATATAGGGAGAGAACAGATAGATGAGAGCGGGAGTGACGTAGAGAGAAGCGAGAGAGAGAGAGGAGAGAGAGAGAGAGAGAAGGAAAGAAGAAAGAAAGACTGATGGCCTACAGTAAGTGATATTCCTTCCAATAAACTTCACATCTGTTATTTATCTACAGGTGTGAGCAGAAGAGGGAGAGAGGGGAGAGAGAGAGAAGAGAGAGGAAAGAGAGAGAGAGAGAAAAGAGAGAAGAGAGAAGAGGGAGCGAGGAGAGTGGAATAAATCTTGAGAAAATGATATTCCTTTCCATAAACTTCACATTCGGTAAATTTTATCTAACAGGTGTGAGCAAAAGAGAGGGAGAGGAGAGAGGGAGGGAGAGAGTGAAGCGAGAGAGAGTGAATAAATACTTGAGAAGTGATATTCCTTTCCCATAAACTTACATTCTGTTAATTTTTATCTAAAGGTGTGACCAAAGAAAGAGAGAGGGGAGAGAGAGAGAGAGGGGGGAGGGAGAGAGAGAGAGAGAGCGAGAGAGAGGTGGAATAATACTTGAAAAGTGATATTCAGTTCCCATAAACTTCACATTCTGTAATTTTTATCACAGGGTGTGACCAGAAGAGAGAGAACAGGGAGAGAGAGAGAGAGGGAAGGGAGGGAGAGGGAGAGAGAGAGAGGAGAGCAAGAGAGTGGAATAATACTTGAGAAAAGTGATATTCTTTCCATAAACTTCACATTTGTTAATTTTATCTAACAGGGTGTGAGCAGAAAGAGAGAGAGAGGGAGAGAGAGAGAGGGAGGAGGGAGGGAGGAGAGAGAGAGAGGGAGAGCGAGAGAGAGTGAATAAAACTTGAGAAAGTGATATTCCTTTCCAATAACTTCACATTTGTTAATTTTATCTAACAGGTCTGAGCAGAGAGGAGAGAGAAGAGAGAGAGGAGAGAGAGAGGAAGAGGGAGAGAGAGAGAGGAGGGAGAGAGAGAGAGAGAGAGAGAGAGAGGGAAAAATACTTGAGAAACGAGATTTCCTTTCCATAAACTTCCATTCTGTAATTTTATCTAACAGGGAGAGAGCAAAAGAGAGAGAGAGGGAGAGAGGAGAGAGGAGGAGAGAAGAGAGAGAGGAGAGAAAGAGAGAGAGAGAGAGAGAGAGAGAGAGCGAGAGAGAGTGGAATAAACTTGAGAAAAGTGATATTCCTTTCCCATAAACTTCACAGTGTGATAACTTTTATCTTAACAAGCGTATAATTTCTGCGAATCCTGGGGTCTGAAGACAAGAAGTATGATAGGTCACATATGTAGGCCTAATAGCCTACACTATTAATCACCACAATGCTAATTTTGACAAACTTGGCATTTTAACAAACGATAAAATAGTATCATAAATTTAATTAGTAGATACACAGTCATATGTTATGAATGCTGAAGGTCGCAGGCTGGCGAGGAATCCGTAATCTGGAATGATGTTTCTGCTTTCAGCGCGATGATAGCCTCAAAGAGCTCACAAGAGGGGTCCGGTCGCGTGCCAGATATACCAATGTGCCACTCACTATCTATTTTCCTAAATCCATAATTTCACTATTAATCTTTATGGTATCGAAACAATAAAATAAAACAATTACCTTATTAGTATTCCGCTAAAAGAAAAAGTGTCAATGTTTTACTTTATGATAATGGATTTCCAAAAAATACGCCTGATTCCATGAAATATATAATTATAAAGTACATGAACAGGATCGGCAGAAAATAAGACGGCCAAATAAGAAAATGAAATCCTACATCTCGAAATGCAGTAGGTGGTATAATATTAGAAGTAGGCCTATAGGCTAATTATTAACTCCATGGCGCGATAGGCTTAGCCCCTGCCCTACCACTCGGCTGTTGGCCTCACATCCACATGTATTAATCACAGAGGTGGACGATCATCCAGCTAGTATAAGACGTTGTCAGCATTTCGGGTTCCCTAGTCATTAGGCTATTAATTGTTAAAAATCCCCTAGCGTTCAATGTTTTTCTGCCCCTATCCCCAACACTCTTTGCAATATATAATCAATGAAGTAATATGTGGCTGGAACAAAACATATAAATTTGAAATAAGAATATCAGAAAATAGAAATTAAACACCCTATTGTTTGCAGATGATAAAATAATAATAGCAAAATTCCGAAGATAATCTACAGAAAGGTCTGTGATGAACTTAACAAAATTACAGAAGAATAGGATTAAAGATATCTACAGAAAAAACAAAATTATGGCATTTAAAGGTGTAGATCCTGTCAGAAGTAAAATTGTACTGGACATACACATTTGGAGCGGTGAATAATTTTACATATCTAGGATGCAATATCTCATATGAAGAAGAAAAGGAGTAAATGCAAAAATATCTAATTTTTTAGAATTTTTAGGGTTAATAAAATCCTATCTTCAAGCCACAGTTAGTCCAAAAGCATTCAAGACTGAAAGTGTATAAAACACTGGCTCTTCCACACTTTTTGTATGGTAGCGAAGTATGGACGTTGAAAACAGAAGGATATACAGAGACTTAGATCTGCTGAAATGAGATATCTTTCGGGAGGGAACTGCAGGATACACACTACTAGATCACAAAAAAAATGAAGACATCTAGAAGAATACACATGGAATCTTTAGAAAACAAAATTTCTGATTATAAGTCAAGATGGATACAACATGTTCATCGAATGGAAAGATCACAGAATACCCAAAACTAATGTTAAGATATCAACCTGCAGGAAGAAGAAGACCAGGACGGCCCACTCAAAAGACTTCTGGATGGTGTGTTCTCTTGAGGCCGAAACAGGTCAACAAAATGCCTAAATTCGTGAATGTACTATGATGATGATGATGATTTATATAATTGGTTTAACGTCTACTAATATTATGATACTTAGTTCAGGCCAACTCTAATAGCCCATAGAGTGAAAGATCGTAATATTGTTATAGCCCACAAGTAAAAATTAATAGCACATAAAGTTCAATCTATAAAAAACATTGAAATACTCATTGGGATTAATTATGATGGGAGAGAGAGATATTAATAATTTATTGCATTTGTAATTTCTTATTACATCGTCTTTTTTTAAATAATTTCAAAATACAATTATTTTATTTCAATACACTCATGCTGTTAAGAGTCAAATTATACAGGCCTATGTGATCAAGATGGGATGATTATAATACAGTGCCAGATAAAAACAAATGTAGCCTTTATTGGAAGGAAACAAGTGCATCTTCAAGATGAGAATGTTGAACAAGTAGATGATTTCAAATAGTTGGAATGAACTATAAGCTATAAATAGGAAAGTTAGCTATTGCAAACAACGGATATAAGAAACTTTTAAGTGAAAACAATATTTTCTTAAAAGCAGTAGGGCTAAGTTATTTTGTGAAGTGTGGTAATATATTGAAGCGGAAAACTGATGAAACTTTTTAGAATAGAGCACTACAAACCATAAGATCGGCATATGGAAAAAAAAATGGGTGGTGAACATGGTAAGTATGAACTATTAATAATTATGTAAATGATAAAGAATAGGAATCGAAGGTATAGGCAAAGAGAACATAAACATAGAATTGAATTGAGTAGCAAATAATATCATTGTTAAATTCCATATGGTGGGATAAGCATATTTGGAAAGACACAAAAAATATATTGGTAAAACATTGGTGGAATCTGTTGCAATGTACGAAGTGAGGTATGGACAATCAATAAGTAACACAGAGAATAGACTAATAGCTCTATGAAAGGGATTATTTACTGAAGAAGTCCAGAAAGTCTAAATTAGAACATGTCACAAATAAGGAAATTAGAAACAGAATGGCAGCAGAAGAATCATAATTGAAAGAATTGAGGAGAAGGAATTCAAGTGTTAGGACTGTTTTAAGCAATGGAAGATGAGGGCGATGGCCGAAGGCAACTATATGAATGGCATCCGAACAGAAAGAAGAAAAGAGGAAGACCAAGGTTAACATGGAAGGAAAACGTTGAAGACAGTAATGCAAGCTAGAGGGCTAAGCATCGAAGATTGCCAAGACTGTAGGATTTGGAGGTTTGGAAGGAAAAGACGGCAGCAGGCTGTTTAAAAAACCGAAGATAGATAGAGGATGAAGAATCGGAAAAATAAATCGTTGAACATGAAACTGATTACTGTAGAATACACCTTGCGATTGCGGATTTAATGACTGCCAGGAGAAGAATATAAAGAGTGATTCAATTAATAGTATTAGAGGGGGTGTAGTAGATTAAAGTTTCGATAAGGAACCCACGTCTGGTGTAAAAATAAGTTTGAAGATAGAATCACAAATGGGCTGATATCATGTGTCTTGTGTTTCAGAATAAGTATTACCACAACTTCTAAGGGATGTAATACAAGTGTTGTTTCCACGTGGCGGACCCTGTTGGTCGTTTGCAGACAAAAATGTACCTGCGACGTATCTAATAGTACACACGCCCCACAAGACCTGGTGTGTGCCTCAATATTTTCTGTTGCCGCCCAGAATTCCTTTGGACTCGACAGGTGTAGTACAACCCCTAGAAGTTTGGTAATATGCGTTCTTATTCTGAAACACAAAGACTTCCGATATCAGCCCGTTAATGTTTCGATCTTACAAAATTTATTTTAAATCGGAAGATGTAACGTTTCAGGACATGGGTTCCTAATCAAAAACTTTATCTACTTAGTTCCCTCTACAACCCCAGGAAGTTTGTTAATAGGAATTATGAATCAATTTGTATAAAGGAAACAAACTAAATATAATGGCTAGTAAACAACTCAAAAAGAAAACCTTGACGAAGGATAAGGATAGGATACAGTGAAGAATCTGACATTGGGCACAACATACACGTCTAACTCGATACTATGTTTACTACGTAGCCATAATTTTGCCCATATCTCTCCCAATTTTGGGCGGAACGACTTGGAGTTAAAATAAAAAAAAAATAATTATACCTGGGATTTCAACTATCCTCAACATTTGGCAGTAATAGTTTTGTAGGAGGATTTTCAAAAACTTAAGTTTAATCTTCTGCGTGTAGTTTGGTACTGACTGTAACTAGTAATGATTTTTATATTCTAGGGTTTACGTTACGCGGTATGTTCTTCATTAACAGGCTTGTGTTGTGGTTTTCCTCTATTATTTCTATCTATTCGAGAACGTTGAAATTTCAATTGATCGTTTTCTCTACGTAAAGAACGATAATATAAAATCTATTGTGTGATACTGTGACCTGATTCTGCTGTGTGTTACTTACAATCAGATTTGATTTACCCTCAATTATTTACAAAACTCTCTAGACTGTTCATTAAATCTTGTAGTGAAGTTTCTTGTAGTTCTGCCAATATAACATTGGTCCATAAGTAATGCCACGAGTGATTCCAAAATTATTGATAAATTCACGACGAACGAAGTGAGGATGTGGAATTATCTCGAGAATTGGAAATCAAGAGTGGCATTTGTTAGGGACCAATTTAACGAATAAAATAAAGCTGTTTACTCACAAATCATTATTTAACTACAGTTTATTTAAAAATATTTTTATATTTAAAGTAAACGGTGATGTTTGAAAACTAATGAGAAACGATAGGTAGCCTACGCTTCTACTGCTCTTTTGTTTATCACTGCAACCAGATCATACTATTTATTGCCAAAGGAACGCAATATTGTAAGAATGCTCTCTAGTGGAGAAAAAATGAAACACATCAATCTGTATATTAATTCATTTTTGATGTCGTATACATTTAATGAAAGTGCAAACAGTGGTTTCTTTTTTTGGTGGTATAATCAATTGCTACAATGTTGACATGTAAGCACTATTTATATACAATCTGGTAGCCGTATTTGTTTATAGGCTCAGTCACTGCAAAATAACGGTCAGACCTGTTCAGAATATTAAAAAGGAGGAGCTTTGCTTAATATATGATAATCCTAACGTTGATAATTATTTCGTGAAACACGGTCTCTGATTGGTTGTAAGAACAGAAATCATTGAAACGTGATTGGTCATGACTCCCATTGGGGCATGAGTTAAATAGTCACAGCTAATTGCATTTCAAATTATAAACTCCTTTACTTGTATATAAGTCTGCTTCCTCTGTTTTATTTGTAATTATATTCTTTAGTTTATTTCTTCTGTAGGCAATTCTTCATTTTTATCATGTTTTTTTGGAAGATTTTAGCTAGTCATCGTGTTTTCTATAACTGTGTTATATTTGTTATTCTCCTTTTTTCTTTTGTTTTATAATTAATTTATAATAATTTCTTCATTATGTGCATTTTTATAAGCCAAAAGTTTTGTATAATTTAATTCATTATTATAATTTTTTGGGCAAATGGTAATTTCATATTTCTCTTGATTAAGCCGACAAAAGTGCTAATTTTTTGTTGTGGAGGATTCTGGATGTTTTTATGGATAGCAATTAATTGTCTTGCTCGTAGGTTTTCTATATATACATACCGACGTCCAAACTATTGCTGTTTACATTTTTTAGGGTAAGATCTAGGTAATTTATTAATTATTGTTTTCCGTTTCTCATGTGAATTTTATTTGTTCATACATCCTATTCAATTCTATCAAAATATCTTTTCCTATTGGATTTTCATTATTATAAGTAATGCCACGAGTGATTTCCAAATTATCACGAAGTGAGTTGTGAATTTATCTAGAGAATTTGAAAATCAAAAGTGACATTTGTAGGACTATTTAACGAATAAAATTAAGATGTTTACTCACAAATCATTATTTAAATATCCATCCATCCAGAGTAATTCTGGCCCGAAGGCATTTTCATGCTATGCTTGCAGCTTTGCTAGGAATTGTGTAGGTGTGGTAGCTTCCCGTTTCTTTCCACACCGGTGAAGGATGATGATGATATGATAATGGTAAGGATGATAATGATAAGGATGATGGCCATATGATTTCGGGGGCCGTTTGGGCCTTAAAGTTTTCCTGACATTTGTCTTACAGGTGAGGAAAAAACCCCGATAAAAAACCTCACCCAGAAAAACTGCCCCGACCGGGATCGAAACCCGGGCCCGCTGCGTGACAAGGCAGCACGCTACCTCGAGTCCACAGCGGTGGACTATTTAAATATAGTTATTTTAAAATATTTATATATTTAATGTAAACGGCGATGTTTGAAAACAAATGAGAAACGATTGGTACGCTTCATTTGCTTCTTTTGTTGGTCACTGCAACCAGATCATATTATTTATTGCCAAAGGAACGCAATATTGTAAGAATGCACTCTAGTGGAGAAAAAATGAAACACATCAAGCTGTATATTAATTCATTTCTGATGTCCTATGATGTAAATATGTCAATTATATTTTTCTGGATTATTACCTGGGAAAAATACATTTAAGAAAGTGCAAACAGTGGTTTCTATTTTTGGTGGTATAATCAATTGCTACAAATGTTTTTTAGTATTTCTTCCGCCTGCGCTATGTGTTTACATTCATTGCACTATATATACAATCTTGGTTCCGTATTTCTTGGGAGTTCAGTCTCTGCAAAATAATGGTATGACCTATTCAGAATGTTAAAAAGGAGGTGCTTTCTTTATTATGACTATTTAAACTCATGCTCCAAATGGGAGTCAATGACCAATCACATTTCAATGATTTTCTGTTTTACAACCAATCAGAGTCGGTGTTTCACGAAATATTTATCAGTGTTATAATTACCATTATTAAAGAAAGCTCCTCCTTACAATATTGCGTTCCTTGGTAATAAATAGTATGATCTGGTTGCAGTGATAAACAAAAGAAGCAGTAGAAGCGTACCTATCGTTTCTCATTTGTTTTCAAAAATCGCCGTTTACATTAAATATATAAATATTTTAAAATAACTATAGTTAAATAATGATTTGTGAGTAAACAGCTTAATTTTATTCGTTAAATAGTCCTAACAAATGCCACTCTTGATTTCCAAATTCTCTAGATAAATTCACTCCTCACTTCGTGAGTCGTGAATTTATCGATAATTTGGAAATCACTCGTGGCATTACTTATGATAAACTTTAGTTGGTAAATTCTAGGCGAAAAACGACTGTTATTGATTGTAAATAAAAAAAAATCATTGATTCGTGATTGGTCACTGACTCCCATTTGGGGCATTTGGGACATCGTCAACATATGTTATTAAATTTTCTTTTTGACTATTAAAATGTTTTTCTTCTAAAGTTTGGAAGACAATTTCAGATAGAATACCTGAAGTAGGACTAACCTTAGGTAAATCCATATATCGTCATTTTGTGTAAAGTAATTCGTTATTGAGATTTGAAAGTAATGTTGTTTTTAAGCGATATGTCGATCATTTTACTTAGTTGTTCAATATAAGTTTTAATCTAAATTTATTTAGTTCAGAAAATTTCATCTTCTAAAGTTGTTCTAATATTTTATATAGTTTCTTGAGTTGCAGAATGAGGTCACCAATTTAAAAAACAGACCATTGTACTATCGATCTTACATAGAAAAATCGATAAATCGAAAATAAATGTTTATCGAACAGATAAAAAAATCATAAAGGAAACCACAAACACCTGTAAATTAAGAACATACCCAGTAAACATAAACCCTCTATACAAAATTATTACTAGCAACATAGTCATGTACCAAATACAAGCAGAAGAAGAAACTTAAATTTTCGAATGGCCTCCTACAAAACTACAACTGCTGATTGTTGATAACGATTGAGATCTCAGGTACTGTTTTATATTTCTTAAAATTTTAACATCGTGACCTCAACGGATCTTCGTAATGTATTTTAAAAATTATGATTTGGGTTAACAACAAATATTTAATGCAGGCCATTCACGGCCGGTAATCATAAGTTGAGTGATTCCGGGTTATGTGGCCGTGGTCCATAGTTGGTGTTGATACCAGACGTTTCGCCTTCAACTGAAGATGCCCTCCGCAGTTGAGGGCGAAACGTCTGGTATCAACACCACTATGGACCACGGCCACATACCCGGAAATCACTCAACATAACAAATATTTATTTCAAAATACCATAGGCCTAAATTTAAAAAATGAAAGTCGGCCTAAAGAATGAATTATAAAATAAGTTAGACCCTATAAGATTATGATAACTAATGGCCTAAAAATAGAAATTTTCGATAATCATCTGCAGAATAGTTTATAACCCTAAAGATTGGCAAATAGGCCTAATGGAAAGAAGAAATGATATAGCCTATATATAGATCCATGTATTAATGATTAGATTTTTATTCAGATAATAGACCTTTGATTTGAAATTATCATTATTATCTATATTTATCCTCGAGGAGAAAAATGTTTTATATCTTTTTTTTCGACTTGTTGTAGAGTGAGGATGTAGGGACCTCGGGTTCGCGCAGTAATGAGGGGCGCCGGAAGGGGTTGTTATCGGTTGACCCCGCATT
>JASPKZ010006245.1:0-10538 GCA_030220185.1 Diploptera punctata | reverse complement strand
ACCGATAGAAACCTCACCAGAAAACTGCCCCCGACGGGATCGAACCCGGGGCCCGCTGCGTGAAAAGGCAGCACCGCTACCTCGAGACCACATGGTGGACATATATATAGGTTTTTATATTGATTTCGTACATTCAATGATGGGTAAATCATTTTGAAGAGGAAACATTATACGCTCAGACCCGCGGACTTGAACCCAGAGGCCTTGGTTCTCTAGACCAAGTGCTCTACCAACTGAGCTATATGAGCAAAATACCGATTTAAACGCCAAATCTTTCTCTATATTACATTGTAATTCCCATCCACCAAATGCTGTGAAGCCATGCTCTTATCTTGCAAATGGCGGCTCCTTTATTAAAGAAGAGACATTTTGGGAATTATATATTACAGCCAGTACGGCTTTTTCCATGTTTTTATTATTGATTTCTGTACATCTCAATGATGGATAAATCATATTTGAAGAGAAAAATTATACGCTCAGACCGGGACTTGAACCCAGGACCCTTGGTTCTCTAGACCAAGTGCTCTACCAACTGAGCTATCTGAGCAAATACCGATCTAAACGCAAATCTTTCTCTATATACATTGTAATTCCCCATAGAGAAAGATTTGCGTTTAGATCGGTATTTGCTCAGATAGCTCAGTTGGTAGAGCACTTGGTCAGAGAAGCAAGGGTCCGGGTTCAAGTCCCGGTTCTGAGCGTATAATTTTTCTCTTCAAATATATATATAGGTGTATAATTATATAGTTAATATGTTAAATAGGTCATAACTAGATGTGGAACAATTCTTTCGTAAACACGACTATCAGCGTATAGTTGATGCGACCATGGTGCATGATGTCAGAGAGAATAATAATAATTTTATTTAGCTGGCAGAGTTAGAAGGTCATAAGGCCTTCTCTTCCACTCAACCAGCGAATAGTAAAATTATACAAAAATTAGGACGTACAAATTACAATTTTAAGGATATTATTAAAATACAGACTAAACAATAATACAATGATGATGTAATCTAATACTAAGCTAATACTAAACAAACATAGAATATAATAAAAATAAAAATGATATAAAATAAAGTAAGTAGCTTCATAGATGATATTAATGAATAGTTTTTTGTACCGTCTGGTTACACCCAACTTTGCTGAACCCGTGTTGTTTAGTATCCAGTACAGTAGTTGCATTAGTTATATTTCAGTCCAAATGTTCCGAATAGTCAGTGCGTTAACTTTTATGTTCAACCTAAGTATATTTTGTAAGTATGTAATCTGATCTTGTTTACATCTGACCGCTATTCAGAGTGACCCCCTAATGTATGATTGAAGTTTTAGTCAATCCCGTGTAATTGGAAGGGGATGTTTCATCTCCGGTAATAACTTACAGTTATGCACGGCTTGTTTTCACTGCAGTCCGACAATTTTAAATAAGTTGACAGAAATTCAGGTTCTCCAATTTAACAGAAAAAAATAACGTTCAGTCCACTCTTTTCAACAAACTGCAATAAACTACAACATGGAAATCTCAACAGAAAAAATCTAAAGTCATTGCTTTCTAGGAAAATACCCCATTTCTCAGTAAAATTGTTATTAATAATAAAATATTAGAACAAACTAAAACATTTAACTATCTCGGATACCAAGTTACATACGAAGAGGAAAAAAAAAAATTAATCAAAAAATGTAAATTTTAACAGAGTAACAGGAATTATAAATAATATTTTCAGGCCAAACACAGTACAGCAACACACATGAACTAGAATTTTAAAACACTGGCCATACCCATATTATGTAATGGCAGTGATGCCTGGACAATTCGCAGTGTAGATGAACAAAGACTAACTGCGGCAGAAATGAAATTTATGAGACGTACTGCAGGTTACTCAAGAACAGACCGTAAAAGGAATTCTGAGATTCTCAAAGAATTACAAACAGAATCAGTCGTGTAATATGTACAAAAATACAGAAACAACTGGAAATCTCACGTAAGCAGAATGAGCAGAAGAAGAATACCAGGTCAAATCTTAAATTACCAGCCACCAGGCAAGAGATCTTTGGGCAGACCCTTCAAAACATTGGATTGGTACCGTAACAGACCACTAGGTCTATCACATGAAAGGAAGAAGAAGAAGAAGAAGAAGAAGAAGAAGAAGAATATATATTCAGTAAAGCAGAAAAATGGAACCATTATATTCTACTAGCTGAAAATTCGTTCAGTTTCTGTAATTCCTTTCGTGACGAGCTTTTTCTTTTATATTTAATTTGTGATTGTGTGAAATATAATTATGACTATTTAAATCCTGCCCCAAATGGGAGTCAATGACCAATCACGTTACAATGATTTTGATTTACTATCCAATCACAGTCGTGTTTCGCCTAGAATTTACCAACTGAAGTTTTTCATAATAAAAAGAAGGCACCTCCTTTTAACATTCTGAATAGGTCATAGCATTATTTTGCAGTGACTGACTCACTAAGAAATACGGCTACCAGATTGTATATATAGTGCATGAATGTCCAAAACATACCGCATGCGGGAGTTAATATAAAAACATTGTAGCAGCAATTGATTATACCACCAAAAAAAGAAAACACACTGTTTGCACTTCCTTAAGAGTATTTTTTCCCAGAAAAATATAATTGTCATATTTTACATCAAGTGACATCAGAAATGAATTAATATACACGTTGATGTGTTTATTTTTTTCTCCACTAGAGCGCATCTTACAATATTGCGTCCTTTGCAATAAAATAATATGATCTGGTTGCACGACGAACAAAAGAAGCAATGAAGCGTACCAATCGTTTCTCATTTGTTTTCAAACATCGCCATCTACATTAAATATATAATATTTTAAAATAACTATATTAAATAATGATTTGTGAGTAAACAGCTTAATTTTATTCGTTAAATAGTCCTAACAAATGCCACTCTTGATTTCAAATTGGAAATCACTCGTAGCATTACTTACGAGAATATGTTAGTTCTAATATGTTCTTACCATCTATAAATTCTCAGTACAAAATTAGACAGCAGGGACTGTATTTATTATCAACAGAAAGTCTTGTTGTAGTTTGTGTTTGTCTATTTCGGCGAGAGATGGCGACTGTTGATTATTTACGTCTCACTCACATGAGAGTCTGAAACTCAATTTCCCATCGCGCTTTTCAAAATCCCTCGTAAACATTGTCTGCTGTTCTGACCCAGTTCCATCATCACAATTTGTCGGGCCAGAGGTCAAGCATAACACTGCTCCCTGCGTTCTAAAGATTGTAACAAATGTTTACGACCAGATGCACTGTAAGCTAATACTTTTATTTCACATAACTATATTTTTTAAATACATTTTACTGTTAACTATATGATTTTGAAACTATTATTTTTCATAATCAGAACTTGGATTTTAAACAAATAAAAATAAAAATTAGCATGGCTATATACTAAAACATTGTACACTCATTGACAATTAATGTTTTTGTATACAAAGTAATTATTCAAACTTGTTATTGATGGTCTAATTTTCAATTTTTTAAATTCCGGCACAACTGCACTTCTACTAGCGCTTGATTTTCAGTTATATTGTTGTAAACTATAGCTATTCTTCTGTATTTCTAACATTATTTATATTTTAAACTTTTTCAAACAATTTTTATAACATTATTAGACGATTTTAAGGTATTTAATTTAAATATGCAAATCACATATTATGACCCTGTTAGACAATATTGTGATGCTACTGCTAGTTTTTCTCCACATAGTATATTACTTAGTCTATGATTTTCTATTGCTGGTTTTGGGTTATCGCTGGTTGGATCAGCGTTAGGGAGTGACAAGTAAGTGTAGACCCATTTTTAATAAACGTTTGGTAATTTTAATACTAGTATATTTTTTAACATAGATTTGAGGATTTATTGCAAATATTGGTCATTTAAATTGCATAAGCGACGGATAGTTTCTAGGAGTATATTAAATAGATGGGAAAGGTACTTTAATCAGCTATTAAATGTACATACAAGAACAGGACATGAGGAGATAAGTTACAGACAGCAGAAAATGCTAGTCGCAGAGCCAAGTGCATTAGAGGTTGAAATGGCGATTGAAAAATTAAAGTGTATAAAGCATCAGGTTCAGATGAGATCCCAGCAGAACTGATAAAATCAAGGGGGGAAAATTGATGGACAAGATACGCTGGTTGCTTAGTATGATTTGGGAAAAGGAAGCTCTTCCAGATGAATGGAAGGAATCAATTATCGTACCAATTTATAAGAAAGGAGATAAAACTGATTGCAACAACTACAGGGGCATCTCATTACTTTTCAACTTCATACAAAATTCTAACAAATATATATAGTAAGCAGACTTACTTCCCTATATTGATGACATTCTAGGAGATCAATTAATGTGCGTTTAGAAGAAACAGGTCTACAACAGATCAGATTTTCAGTTATAAGACAGATTTGAGAGAAGAAATGGGAAATATAATGGTACTGTACATCAACTATATGTAGATTTCTAAAAAGCATATGATTCAATTAAGAGGGAGAAGTTATATAGTATCCTGCTGGGAGTTCGGAATTCCTAAAAAGTTACTTATACGAATGTGTCTAAATGGCTCAAAGAGTAGGGTGCGTGTAGGCAAACAGTTTTCAGACACTTTGAAATCCAGAATGGGTTGAAGCAAGGAGATGCACTAATCTCCTCTACTATTTTAATTTGTACTAGAGCATGCCATTAAATCTTTAGAGAATGAGGAAGGCTTACAACTGAATGGTATTAATAAGCTGTTAGTTTATGCTGATGATGTAGTACTACAGGCCGATAGCGAGGAGATACTAAAGGCCAACACGCACACACTATTGAGTAACACTAAGAAATTAGAACTGGAAGTAAATATCAGTAAAACTAAATATATGGTCACACGTAGAAATTCAGTATATAATGGAAATGGACAGCTCATGACAAATGAGGGAAATTTTGAGGAAGTGCTGAATTCAAATACCTAGGAACAATAATCACAAATAGGAATGAGATGCACAAAGAAATTTAACAGATGCTCAATTCTGGAAATGCATGCTATTATGCAGTGCAGAGACTTTTGATGTCCCAACTCCTTTCAAAAAACGTTAAGCTGAAAATATATAAAAATATTATTCTACCAGTTATATTATATGGGTGCCGAAACATGGACTCTTACTTTAAGGGAGGAAAGGAGATTACGAGTATTTGAGAATAAAGTTTCTTAGGAACATTTTTGGACCAAAGAGAGGTGAACAGACAGGTGAATGGAGAAGACTACATAACAATGAACTAGGCCTACATGGTCTTTATAGGAAGCCAGATATAATAAGAACAGTTAAGTCTCGTAGACTGCGATGGGCAGGACATGTTGCTCGTATGGGGAATTGAAAGACGTGCATGGAAGCTTCTTGTAGGAAAGCCTGAGGGAAAACGCCCAGTTGGTAGACCAAGAATGAGATGGGAGAACAAACATTAACTATGATTTGAGGGAAGTAGATTATACAGGGAATGATTGGGAAAGCATTAGCTCAGGATAGGGATGTATGGAGAGCTTATGTCCGCGCGGCCAATGAACCTTCGGGTTCGATAGTGCCAGTGAGTAAGTAAGTAAGCGACGGATAGTAATCGAGGATGATAATCGATGTGGGTTATCGCTGGCTCTATAAACTCTGGCGCATGCGCACTGTTGTTCTATCGGACTGGGAAACTTATTTCCGCTAGTTGAAAGTGCAGGTTTTTTCCAACAGACAACATTTACTTTTTACGAGGTCCACCGCTATGGTCTGCGCGGTAGCGTGCTGCCTTGTCACGCAAGCGAGCCCGGGTTCGATCCCCGTTGGGGCAAGTTTCCTGGGTGAGGTTTTTACGGGGTTTTTCCTCACCAGTGAGACAAATTCAGAATACTTTAAGGCCCAAACGGTCCCTGAACATCATCTGGCAATCATTATCATCAATATAATTCACCTCAGATTAAGTTAGGTTTAAGGCCTCTCCTGGCAACGTCACGCCCATCATATCATTGGGGCAGCGTAACCCCACCTTCCAGGCGCCCCAACCTCAGAAGTGGGTTACAATACACCTATGCCAGGAGTGAATACCTGAAATGTCTAATGACACAAACAGGTGGCATTGAACAAAAAAAACTTTTATTAAACGATTTTTTCTTCCATATTTTCTCCATTGGAAATATTTTATTTGTAATATGTACGACGTTAGAGTAAAATATTATGATAAATTTGGATTTAGAATTTAGAAAATATGTTGTTTCTGACCTTATCACTTCTTGAAATTCTTGTCGATCGCCTCCAAAAATCCATTTCTACTGCTAACAGCTTGTTGGCTTGTTTTCGTTACTTGATGAATTTAGGCGTGAAGGTTCACTTTAAAAACTTGGAAATATAGGTCATCAGTTGACATTTTTTAATTAGTTTGCAACAAAATTAATCGATTGTGTTTTATAAACATTGATTGCATAATGTTTTACTGAGTTAAATTTCATTTTGAGCACTAAGAGGGTAGAAACATTGAAGTAAAATTTTTAATTTCAAATACATCGTGTGGGAGCACTACGCAGCCAGGTAATTGGAATGGGTGACAGTAGAAATACTTTAAATATTTAGGTGTTCTAGCACAAATGGACAGACTAAAAAATCTTGAAGAACGTTAAACATAATATGGACAAATATTGGGTTGAAATGACTATTTTGATTAGCTTTTAAGTGAAGATTGTCATAAGTAATGCCACGAGTGATTTCCAAATTATCGATAAATTTCACGACTCACGAAGTGAAGGAGTGAATTTATCTAGAGAATTTGGAAATCAAGAGTGGCATTTTTAGGACTATTTAACGAATAAAATTAAGCTGTTGTTTACTCACAAATCATTTTAACTATAGTTATTTTACAAATATTTATATATTTAATGTAAACGGCGATGTTTGAAAACAAATGAGAAAACGATAGGTACGCTTCTACTGTCTTCTTTTGTTTATCACTGCAACCAGATCATACTATTTATTGCCAAAGGAACCGCAATATTGTAGGAGGAGCTTTCTTTAATATGGTAATTATAACACTGATAAATATTTGGTTGAAACACGACTCTGATTGGTTGTAAAACAGGAATCATTGAAACGTGATTGGTCATTGACTCCCATTTGGGGCATGAGTTAAATAGTCATGGGTTATTATTTTAGTTCTTAGTGTATTCCCATTATTTATATACATAGTTCTTAGCTACGTTCCATCGTTACATGTTGTTAATATAACTAACTCACTGGCACTATCGAACCCGTAGGTTCATGGCCGCGCGGACATAAGCTCTCACATACATCCCTATCCTGAGCTAATGCTTTCCAATCATTCCCTGTATAATCTACTTTCCTCAAATCATAGTTAATGTTATTCTCCCACCTCATTCTTTGGTCTAACAACAACTGGGCGTTTTCCCTCTGGTTTTCCCTACAGCATGATGTGTCATGGCGGGCCTAGCTAACTAACACGCAACAAGTTACGCTCCGGTTTTAAGTTATTTTTCAGCAGGTGCCCTTCGTGTATTTTCATAGCTAAAGTTGTATATTCGTAGTGAGTTTAAGTTTAAATTTATATTAGTTAGTGTCAAAAGTGTGTACATTTAACAACATGGGAAAAACACACGTATTCTAACAATGATTCGACAAGTTCTACGGAGGAAAAGCTGTGAAACGTACTTGTGGTGAATGAAAGAGGCGCTACAGGATCCCGGCACTCTGCAGGTGTTTGTGTCCATGTGCGGGACCAGGTAGTGGCGGAACTGCAGAAGACCATCCAGGACAACACTAAAGTAATTGAGGATCTGAAAAAGACCCTCGATGAAAAAGACAGAAAGATTGAGGGTGTTAGAAAATAAAATAGACGACTTAGAACAATACCAGAGACGTCAATGCCTCAGGATTTTTGGTGGTAAAAGAAGAGGCCGGAGAGGACATCTGACCAGAAAGCCATCGAGGTGGCCAAAAAAATCGGTGTCGTTTATCGCAGTGACCTAATCATTGACAGAAGTCATCGCAATTTGGTGTTAGTAATGCTGAAAGACCGCGGGCTATAATAGTGAAACTTTTGTTATGTTACCAAAACCGCAAGCGGGCCGAAGTTTTTCTAAGCCAAGAAACAAGTTGAAAGGAAGTGGGGGTCACTGTTCGCGAGGACCTAACGGAAGTGTCGCCTATCGCCTGCTACAAGAGAGTATACAGAAATACGGTATTCAAAAATGTATGGACAATGGACGGTTCCGTCATAGCTAAAGTGAATGGCGAAAAAACGCAAAATTAGATCTTCTACGGATATCAACTAGATAGGACCTGAGTGTAAAATATGTTACCTTGTTCTTTTCTTTGCTAACAATTATATGTTAATTTATTTCTAATTTAGGTAAGTTTTAAGTTATTATTTTTTATTTAGGACAACTTACTTGTTTTATTTCAATTTAGTTCTTTGTTTGAGCTAAATTATTTTAATTTTATTAGAGTTATTACAGTATATCGTTTATTTTTACTTTCTGGCTATTGGCAAACATTGAGCTGACAAATGAAGACATGTTGGCAACCTCTGACTTCACTCACCTTCTCCAATCACCCTCTTATTGTGCAGACAACTTTTTAAGCAGGGTAGCAACATTCCTCCTCCCAACCATCCCCTCCAAACAACAAATACTACTAGTCTACTTAAGATGCAATTTTTCTATTGATAAATCATCAACTTAAAAAAATCGCTCACGTAAATTCACCAAGCATTCTGTCCCACTTTGATGAGTTTGAAACCTATATTTTCATCTCTTGGACGTGAGCGCCATTTTTATTTTCGGAACACCTGGCTGACCCCTTCCATACTCTTCGTCCCTTGTTCACCTAGACGGATATACATTGCTCATGAAATGACAGAATAGATAAAAGAGGTGTGGGGAGTTTGTGCCTTTATATTAAATGAGCTTAATCCAAGAATTGTCCACAAGTCCCCTTCTGTATATTCCGCTCGGCCCCGAGGTCTTATTCGTAGAAATTTAAGGCCGTCTAAAAAAATGTCTCTTATGCATGTATACAAACTCCAAAAAAATAAGGCACCTTTCGGATCTAGAAAACCGCTCTGAACGATTCATTACCTCATTATGAACACGTTATTGTCGCAGGCGATTTTAATACAAATCTTCTTCAGCACTGACTCAACCAGCCATACAACTTAAAAATATGTTCCCAAAGCTTAAATATGACAATTGTTCCTTTCTCTGCCACACATCATACTGCTAATACCGACACTCTACTGGACTTAATAGTGACTACACATCCACAGAAAGTACTGTCATATGGACCAAATTCCTGCTCCCGGCATATCTGCTCATGACCATTGTATTCGTAGAATACTCCACTCCAATGTCCTAAAAGACGCTCTAAATTGATTACGTACAGAAATTACATAAAAACATAGACGATTACTAAACTAAAATCAGACGCTTTAGAACTACCTTGGTAACACAATATGGAATCTTAGAGATCAGTTGATGGAAAAAGTAGAGACACATTTAATACACTTGATATTACAACTATATGATAGACATGCACCAGTATAAAACCCGACGATTTTCCCGCCCCCCTGCACCCTGGATGAATGACTCAATACGTGAACTTTATGTCAAAACGAGACAAAGCATACCGAATATACAGACGACATAAAAATGACGGAGAACTGGCAACTGTACAAACAACTTAGAAACACAAACTACACAAACTATCACGCAATGCCAAACTACGGACACGCCCACAGTATAATCGGACCTGAAATAAGTGCACGGGACACTTGGCGAAAATCTCCGTGCAATGGGACTTAGACAGTTGAATCCCTCTAAATGACTCTATAGACATTTCTGTAGATGACTTAAATGAACATTTTACCTCAATAACCCATGACACCTCCAGACACAAGACTAAAACAGACATTCTTAAAGACTTATCCCCATCCCCCCATATATAGGAAGAGATCAATTTCACTTTAACGACGATTTCGCCTATAGACGTTAAAAAAGCACTCAAGCGGATTAATCCAATGCACAAGGAACAGATAACATCAGCATTTTATTGCTAAATAAAATCACTTGACATTATACTACCCACAGTGACTCATTATTTTTAATGCTTTCCCTTATAACTTCTCTCTTTCCCTCTGTATGAAACAGTCCTAGAGTTCGGGCCTATACCAAAAATAAGTTACAACCTGCTACTGTAATGACTACCGACCGATTAGCATCCTTCCGACATTATCTAAAGCCCTGGAACATTATTGTACATAAGCAAATGACTGAATATCTCCAAGAAAATCACCTCCTTGATCCTTATCAATCCGGCTTTTAGATATGGTCATAGCACAACCACAGCTTTGCTAAAAATTACTGAAGATATTTCGTGACATATATACGAAAATAATAAATAATAGATTGAGAAAGCATAAAAACAGAAGTCATAATAAGTGAAAATCAAAGTGGATTCAGAGGGAAGGTC